>DWHO01005159.1:0-10512 GCA_018247575.1 Eurytides lysithous rurik | reverse complement strand
TGGCCCAATCCCTTCCTCCTTCCTTTTTCAGCCCTCCCCCCCCTTTCTTATCCTGCCTTTCCCATCCGAAAAATCCCATCTTTATGGCCGTCAGCGTCGTCGGCACATTAAGTCTGATTTACAAAACGTTCGACATTGCGTTCATGAGCAGCAGTCGTCTCTTTCCATCAGGTGAGCTGCTTGCTCGTTTCTCTGTCTACTCCAAAAAAAATCTCAACACTACTACTAGTAGCCGCTCAGTACACAAAATTCGATCACATGTTGTTAAATACTTTTTGAAATTTGACAAATTATCTAATTGACACTGACAGCTCGAATGAGGACAGCGATAGCGATACGGCAAACAGTGAAAACTCGAATGTGGATCATTTTTTTTTTGTATTTGTTGTAAATTTTATGTAACCACTTTTGTATGCTACAAAAAAAATTACTCCTTCCTATTCTACAACTACGTTTAAAACACAGTACGCGCAATATACTACAAAAGTTAGCATGAAGAAACAACGAAGTTTCGATAGTGTAAACTTGCGATAAGGAGGACATTAGCTTAAACGCATCTTGCGTATCACGTTTGGTCACTTGTTTCAATTGGTTCAGAAATAAAAATCAACTTAAGTTATTAACAAACACACCTACAGACAAAAGAAGTATTATTTTTATATTACAAAATATATACAAGCTATATAATAAATTATTCTTTTTTATATTTAAGTAATTAATGAAAATTTATTTAGTATAATAAATTTTCATTTACTTTTGATTTATTTCGAAAGTTTAATAAAATACAAAATACGCACCTCCTCTTAAATGTATCCAAATGAGTTTTCAGTAACAACAAAGCCCTCTGGACGCATTGCAATGCTGCCTCTTCAGTCATATGCTTGTAAATGTTTAGTTTGTCAGTTGCCTTCTCCTCGTCTTTCTTCTCTTCCTCTTCTGCTTGCACTATAGCTTCCTCGCTGTGTTGACTCTTTGATATCAACCTCTCCGCTGCTGACGACAGATGGAACATGCATTTGGAAACAAAGTCGTCCTCTTGTTGTAACTGCTGTCCCATGTAGTAGCTGTTCAAGTACTGGATGGCGCCCATTGAGACATCTAAGGGTCAAATCAAATCAAAATATATTTATTGAAATAGACACAATTTACAAGCACTTTTGAAGAAAGGTCGAAATTGAATTTGTAACAATTAAGTACAGAGAGTAATCTATACTCTTGAATAGTTGTGATTTGATTACTTTAGGATAGATGTGATTACTAATGTTCAAGAGTCATGTGCAAAATGTGATAAGATTGTTTATACCCTACAAACTAGACCAAATGTACGCCTAATTTACATCGATTATTAATCTCTTTGAGGCCTCATAGTTGGGATTGCTTTTTTAATTGAGTGATGAGTCTTATGGTAAACCTACCTATAATAACACAATGGCCCAATTGAGTTGAATATTTTTAATAAAAATAGGTAATAATGTTAAATAATTATATGTATAATCATATTAATGGGTACTAATAAAGAATAATAAAAATATATAGATTTGCACAGAATACTAATAGATTGGTTAGGGAATTTCTAATTTTTTAGGTAACAAACACACAGATAACAATTTTCAATAGTATAAAATTACGCGAAGGTGCCACCATTATCTTGAAACACTCACCGGTACTATTGGCCCTGAGAGCGATCTTCCACAGATGGTCCATGGCAAGTGTATGCGGGTGCGCCGCATCGCGGGAGTCGCCAGAACCCAACGCCATTCGCGCCAGGTTACACAGCTGTTGGTACAAGCTCAGCCCCATGATGCTTATTGTCTGTTGAATTACAATATGAATGTGCAATCATTGTCTAAACAACAAAAAAGTAACAAAAATCAAAGCTATTGATACGGACTACCAAAGCCTATTAGTATCATGTAAAACAACTATATCTGAACTAATACTGTATTCAATTATGTTATTTTATTTTGTTTAGATTACTGCCAATAAAATAAAACTTATCATTATATTACATAGGAAATATTTTATCCATGCAGCCTTTTGTTCAATAAAGGACTTAATTGAATTGCCATTATGTTCCACAAAGGAAGCAAGAAGGAAGCGAAGGCTACCTCAGGATCGAGTGTGGGCATCTTTTCGATGTAGAGAAACCGCATCGCATCGAGGCCCAGCGCGTGTTGCTCGGGGGTTTTTGTATGGGAGAGCAGCCAGGAGTAGAGGCAGTCGGCGCATTCACTGCTGCCGCGTACTACCAGACACTGCCACAGCTCTTCCACCTGGTCCACTGTCAGCCTGTGAAAAGTCATAGACAATCAATACTAACTCTAATTCAGCTATAATAGACGGCAAATGAGCACAATATGTGATGTCCCTTGATACGTGGTTCTTAAGAGGTTAAACTGCAATTTTCTTCCTAAATATTAATAAAATTATTTTACGTAAGTTGTCACGACACTCACACGTAACAAATGGTTTACCATTTTTTCTATATTTTAAGTTACAATACTGGAAATCATTATCTATACTTTCATCTCCAACACAAAAATTCGTGCTATACGCTTGTACGCAATATGTGAAATACCGGAAATCACCCAAGGAAACGCTGCCAAACATTCATTTTGAGGCCAGCCGGGAAGTACGGCCATTTTTCCATACCTGAAGTGCTGCGGCGATCCGACCGGTGAGAAGATGGCGGTGAGGAAATGGAGGCGCACGGTGAGCTCGGTGATGTGTGCGTAGTGGGCGGCATCACCGGACGCCCGCGGCAGTTGAGTATAATGGCGCAGGTCTTCGAGGAACAACCGCATCATACCACGTTCCCGCTCTGCCCACATCACTACCTATAAATAAATAACACGGGACATCGCACACACAGCCAACTCATCTCAAACTATGCTTAACCGGACAACTGATACACACATACTTATATATATTTTGAACATACACTTGTATGGATAGCTTATTATAGTAGAGCCACGCAGCTGCTCCCGCTACTGATTGGGCATTGAACTGTACAAGTAACACGACCTCACAGAAAGTCGGCGTGAAGTGAAAGTGTTTTGTGCTTCCGTGTTTCGTCCGGTGAGTAAGGTGGCCGGTGCAGATTCCCTCTCTCATCCCCCTCTCTCACTCCCTTCCCCACCTCTCCCTCCCTCTTTCAAAATTTCCCACATAAAGGCTAGTAAAGCATTTTCAAGTTCTATAATCAAATCAAAATATATAGGAGCTGCTTGCTTGCTTGTCAGCCTACTCCATAAAAAAAATTTAAAATAACTTTAGTTATTTTTCACCTTGATCGGGGATGCTTTCGCTTTCTGTCGCTAGTCTTTAAAGTGGCATCATAAAATCAGCTTTTATACAACCTTTGCCGCAGGAATAAAAAAAACCACTCTCCAATCTAATCCTTATAGCAAGTGCGCCAATATTTTTCTGTTTCAAAGTAAATTAAAGTTCTCTAGCATATGACATTTCTAAAAGTCACCTCAACTGCCAAAAACGAGCTAGTATTCTTTGAGCTGAGATAAAACAACCACATAAATACATACAAAGAATGTAGTTAGTCTTAGTTAGTTATATTACTCTTCTTAGCTGTGCCGTAGTCGGGTAATAATATCGACTAAAACCTATATTACCCACGAAATAATTATAATCACTCACTCAAAACATTTTTTGTAGTCAGTTCCTTATAAAAACCTATGTAATATCTGAATGAAAAACGAATATAATTTAATTTATTTTGACCCATTTCTGTGATGTCTACAACACTGAGTAACAAAATGAACCATCATCATACCTGATGCATGTCCATCCCTCGCAATTGTTGGAACGATGAAAACAACTTCGGCAACAAACGAAGTGATACTGCAACGGATCTGTGAAAAAAATTAGACCAATTTTCATTAGTCTTAGTTATAAAGAACATTTTGAACTTAAATACCCACTTTTTCTGTTGAGTTAATTGGTTGTTAATGAGTAGTTTATAAGATTTTGTATATGGAAACTCTACAAATCCTTACAAATTGTTAAGAATTTTATTGCAATTATTAACATACCTGTGATTAGCTAAATTGTCTAGGCAGCCCTCGATAAACTTTATACGGATAAACTTATCCGTACTAAAGCACAGTAATGCGCACAGCGCTTTTTCCGCTTCAAGAGCAAGCCCTTCACCAAGTTGCTCCTAGAAAATATACAAAATAAGATATTTAAAATCATTTTTTCAACCGATTAAAAATCATACCAAACTTTCATCAAAAGTTTTTAGAGAATATTAATAATAAATATAACATTGTTAGAAAATAGAATTCTATGATTAAAACATTGCGTAGAGTGCGAGATACCTAACTCTTCTAATATTATTCTGATTCCAGAATAATATTTTCGGAATTTATAATTTAGAATAAGAAAAATAAGGCACTTGCATGATAATCAATTTTAGCAGGATTCTTATAGCTATTTCTGTTTCTGTAACATCATTGTTATGTAGAGTTAATTCTTTTGCTGGTCTTATTACTCGGAAGCTTTGTCATAACCTTTTTAGAAAATATTAAGATTATACCAAATATTTTGTATTCTCATCAATCGATTTAACTTACATATGGAAACTACGCAACGCACCATAGCATAATGAAAGAAAAAGGTCATCATGGTTTATGTATAAACATTGTGCTCATACGACTCACAATGGCGCCGTCCTGTAGCAGATCCCAGAGCAGTGTGTTCCCAGGACGGCACACGTCGTCCACGCTGAACGGCAGCGGCGCCGCTGGCGACGGTGGCCTCACTCCGCGGTACTCCGTCAAGCACTGCGCCTGCGAACCACAAACAATTGTTAATATAATGATCTCTTTTTTTACATGAATGTTACCCATTGTCGAAATAAAACCAATTTACGGATTTTATTGTGTGTTATTTGATTTTAAATACCGTTCCAAGATTTCGAACACTAAAGAATAAATGGTCACAGGACAAATGAAAAGTGACCTGGTTTAACTATAATATTGGGATGTGAATCATCTAAGTAAGGGTTACAGGTGCTCAAAGTTTATAAATAATTTAATGTCAGTTTTTTTTGGTATATACAATGGCGATAATATAATCAATAATGCTTTATAATCGTTAATAGATTGCTTTTCCTTTTCTCTTCTCGATTAGGTTATGTTTTTTTTTTAATATTAATTGTAAAAGGTAAATAGAAAATAATAATTCACTTTATGTTTTTGTAGTTATTAATAAAATTTTATTGATCACTTTGGGGCACACACTGTTGGGGCTTGAGTTATAAACAGGATACAACTTTAAAATTAAAAAGAAAAAATATTTTATAACTTGTGCACTGCTTTTACATAATTAATAAACATAAAATTCATTATATAAAACGATTTAATGTGTTACTATTTAGTAGTATTTCATTGACTAATAAATTTTTCGAGAGAAATATACTTCCACTCCTCTAAAAAGCATTGTACAATTCAATCATGATACGAAACGGTTGATTACTTTCTGACATTTTATTTTTAACCAGACATAAGAGATGTTTAATTGAATTAGATACCAGTCTAAAATAATTGCAAGCTATTTGCCGGGATATCATTTAAAGAGTAAGTACGTTTCGTCTCTTTGTCTTGCAGGAACATCCAAATTACAGAAAAAATATCTTTTCGGATGGAAATCCGCGAAAGATAATTTATCTGTATGTATGCATATGCTCTTGGAGTATCTGTTTATATTGGTATTGGTCCATGTTGTCTTGTATCCCACGCCTAGTATGACCCACTCCACAACTAAAAAAGCAAACCAAATTGTAAACATTTCCATTCTCACACTTCACCATCTTTTAGTATATTTAAGTCCAATTCTTTCTTCCACGACCAGCGCGCCTACTTAACTCTCAGTGCGTATTCCAGTTACCTTGGTTTCGTTGGAAAACTGATTACAAGGTGATTATTGTGTCTGTTACATTGTTTGTGGTTCTCCACTTGAGTCCTAATGTCAATTCTCAAAGCCTGATTACGATTATGTAGACAGCCTGTCGCCTCTGTAAGTCATTTAATGTCCCAATGTCTAATGACGACGGTATTACTTACCACGAGACTGTTTGCTATTTCCGCCGCACCTCCTCTAAAATAACAACAACTACCTGAGCAGCGAGCCGGGCCAGCTCCTCTTCACAGGCCGAGTCATCCTCGTCCAAATCGGGCAAGTGGCGATGCGAATGTGGCGATATCACTGATGACGCACTTCCCTCTTCCTCCTCGCCGCGCCGTTTATAGCTCTCCATCAGTCGTAGCTCCATGAGCCTCCTAAAACTCGATACCAAAATTATATGACCGTTGTTAGATTTAACACGGTATATTTTCTTCGGTGGTAGGGCCAGGCAGCAGCAGATTAGTACCACAACCCCACAGAAAATCGGCGTGAAATGAAAGTGTTTGTGCTTCCGCGTTTCAGCCGGTGAGTGTGGTGGCCTGTGGAGCTTACCCCAAAAAAATACTCCTCCCTCTCCCAAAAACATTTCCAACTTAAAGGCCGGCAAACGCATTTACAAATGATGTTGCGAATGTCCATGGGCAGCGGTTATCGCTTACCATCAGGTGAGCCACTTGCTCGTTTGCCGCCTACTACTACTACTACACCATAAAAAAAGAAGTAACAGTAATTCAGTAATAATTGTTTTAAAATAATAAATGTGGGAAGGTGATTATCGACAAGAGGTCGTTCTCTCTCTGTCTAACCTCAACTATATTGGAGCCATGATTTCCCACCCATCATTTGAAATACAAAAGAACAAATATTCAAACTATAGACACTCTGAATTATACCTCTAATAATCTTTAGACCATTGCTCACTTTTTTATTACAGGTAACATTCACAAAAAGCATTAATTCGCTTTTTAAAGATATTTTTACTATGATTGACTATTAAGTCAACCAAACTATATTCACCTTGCATCAACATTTTCACAAAGCAGCTGACAATGAGCCGTATCACTTCCTGATGACTCCTCTTCAACTTCTGAGACAGACTCGGCGAGATCGGCTGTTTTCAGTTGGGTCGCTACTGAATTAAACATTAATAGTTAATTCAGTGTACAAGTTTGTTTTTCCTAAACCAGTATCTATATGGTAATTTTACGTCTGCTAATTATGTATACAACGGCAGGTAATTTCTTAAATGAAATAAATTAAAATGATACCTAATAGTTATTATTGTATTTTGTTAAATATAATCTTTGAAAATGAAATATATTTACCAAAATATAAACATAATATATGTTTGGAAATGAATAAAATATGTTCTATATATACACGATTATTTAAATGTTTAATGTCAAACACCTCAAAAAATATGAACAGTAACTTCATGAACAAACTTTACATTTTAGAAAATTGAACTTAAATAACATAAATGATGATTATATTTATATGACCATGCACTCACGGAAATGCCTTGCCTTCCCAGGCTTGTGTCGCTTCTTGTATAGCTTCTTCTTGCGGGGACGTAAGAGCTCTTCCGCGCCGCTGCTGGCACTGCCACTGCTACCTGCACGCTTGCTGCGCCTTAACAAAAATATTTAAAAAAAAATTACATTATAAAAAAAGTCTGAGCTAATAAAACATAATAAATTGCCTACTATCTAATCTGTTTTCTTATCTTTTTTTAAATCATTACTTACTTTTGACAAGACTTGAGAGTAGCACATTCCTTTTTAGTAAGTTCTTCTCCTTCCCGAAGCCAGTCTTGTTCAGCTGAAAATGTTACAAATACAAATTTAGACCTTTTTATTTTTAGAAGAACTTTTAATATTCAAGAAATTAAATCAACCAGTCAATTCACGTTGATGCTTGCTTTGTTTCCGAGGAGTTGGACCGGCCTCTTCACCAGACGTACTGAGTTCTTCACACTGAAGACAAAAAAAACGAATTACTTTTATAAACCAACACTCTTAATTTATATCATATCAAGGTTCATACAAACTTGACAATTGTAATTGAGACAATACAATAAACAGCTAAACTATATGAAAAAGCAGTAGTATGCCAGCATTACTGTAATCAGGTTTGAGGGCAATGCTTACAGAGAAATTCATGGGCATACTTCATCTCTCACCGAGTGACATATACAATATATTGTCACAGTTTAATAGTATTTAGTTCGTTCAAAACACTCATCAACTTTATGTCATGAGCAAGTGTCTTACTTAGCATCAAGCACTGGAATTGCATGATTTTTCACTAAATAAAACAAAAATCTTTGATACAACTTACCGGATCATCATCTGAATTTGTCTGGTCCATACTAACGCTGGCTTCAGAAGAAGAATTGTGGTGTGGCTTGCAGGCAGGGGGTGGCTGCCTAGGCTCATCCGGAGGCGGAGGGGAACAAAGCGCACCACCGCCACCTCGCGCCCACATTGCACGCATTAGTGCCGAAGCCAAGTACAAACTCTAAGACGGAAGATTAGTGTTAGTTTCAAAATAGTAAAGTGTATGTGTCCTTTTTTATTATAGAAAACACTGTTAAACAATTATCATTAATATAAAATAATAAACTAAGCACTTCCAAATAATATCACTTCTATATTACAAAACCACACAAACCTTATGAAATGGAAATGTATGAAGAAAACCTTTTAAAAATAGATATTGTAATGACAAGCAATATTCTCACCACAATAAAGCAACCACCAAATAAAAAAAACTTTCTTTCTTAATTCTATCCACATAACCACTTGAATGTCCCAGGTACTGTAGTACCCAGATTTTAAAAATGGAAATTGTAAACATATATTTTCATTTTGATTCATTCTATATACGCTGACGTAAACGTAAAGGTATTTTTTTATTTTGAAATAGTACTTGTAGTTTATACTGACTTTTTACAAATGTCTTTATCAAGGAACATTATGCAGTTTTTTTGCAAGATAAATGCTTATTGCATGTGGAATTTTACCGCAAAAAACGATTCGCGACTTCCAGATGTTTAAGTGGATAAACAAATATAAAAAATGTTAACTAAAATCCATAAGTAAAACATACTATATTAATTTATATATAAAAAGATAGGCTCTTTTTTATTTCTATTATCAAGATTTGTACAGTAGTACAGTTTTACTGAAACTGTACTACTGTACAAATCTTTATGATCTAGGGGTTAATGCAATGGCATGGCAAAAAACATTAATTTTACTTACAATTATTATATACAATTTTACTTATTATTTTATTACTACAGGTACAAAGATATCCAATCTTTAAAATTTAAAAAAAAAATAATAAAAATTAACTATAGTACAATTTATCATCACTTGGTTTTTGTTAAAAAAATGTATATATTAATGTTAGATGCTATGTATTATTGTTAATGATTAATAATTTCATCCTAAAGATCTAAATAATATTATTTTATAACACAAATACTTACTTGCTCAGTGTGCTCTTTTGGTGGTAAAGCACATAGCAAACTGTAGAGATGACTGCACGGTTTTGGTGCCAATGCCCTAATGAAGCCAGGTAGAAGATCATACACCTGGCGTCCACAATGTTTTAGTTGTGCTGCTGCCCATACTAATTCAACATGCTCAGGTGTCACTCTGCCTTCCACTGCGAGGAATTTTAGGATCATATGTGACTGTTTAATCACCTATAAAAAGGAAGAAAAAAAATAGTGTTAAAAGATATAATTAAAAAGGTTCTCTGGATTTAGCTATAAAAGAAATAATAAAACTTGTAAGAATTACAATTTATTTTTAGTATTTAGAAACTAGACTACCAATAGGCTACTACTATTTTGAATTATATATATATGTATCAACTATTAGTATCAGAAAATAAGAATATAATGCTACAATGGTATAAGCACCATCATATTGAAGTAATTATGAGGTTATTCATTGAATGCTAATACAGTAATTTAATACAAACAAAACTATAGCATTTTCAAAATTTTTAAATAATTCTGTATTAAAGAATTTAATGAAAATTTACTAAAGTAGACTATCTCACTCACTTCCACATGCAAATTAGGTCCAAATAGATGTTCAATAATATTGTTGTATGTTAACCACGCAGCAAGTTGTTGGCCGGCTACTTCGGCATCTGTTGCTGGCTCGCCTGCGCAGAGCTCATTGTGAGCAGCAATGTGTGCATTTATTTGAGCAACGCCAGCCAAGCGCATTGTTAAAGTACTGCTGTTAAAATATTTGAATGCCAATGCCAATCCATCACCATCAAATGGTAATGGTGCATCTAAAGGTTCTTTTGCTGCACCCCACATAAAATCTGCCAAAAGAAAATATTCTCATATGAAAACAAGCCCTGGAATGTTATGACATAAAATAGAATGAGTTTTATAATATATTAAAATTATTATTTTTTATATTTAAAGCACTACACCAGTGCTTCCTATTTTCCGGGTCGCGACACGGTACCGGGCCATCAAAATAAAATACAGCGTCACTGTATTGGGAATACGCTAGTTTACCTTAAAAATAAATATAGAAACCGACTTGAAGT
>DWHO01005158.1:0-10512 GCA_018247575.1 Eurytides lysithous rurik | reverse complement strand
GATCTGGGCGTTTGTCCGTGTGAAATTTATGTATGTAAAACGCCCTTATAACACAAGATATTTCTATCTTACAATAGAGGCAGCATTTATTTAAGAAAATAACACTTTTTGTTCTTTTCTTAACAACATAAAAAAATAATATTTAAGTTCTTAACAAAATAAATAATATTGAAACAGATTATTAATTCAACCGTAATTAATTTCTATTACTTACTTGAGAGTTATGATGAGGCGAAAAGCCGCGGACCCAAGGAATACAATTATAAAATCCATTAACGCAACTGGCAATACTGCCATTAGAAGTAATACCGGCACCGGTCATAGAACAAGTGTTACTCTCCACAAACTACTACTCAGTATATATAAAGATCGACACCTTGGACATCTATTCATCATTTGCCAATCGACTAATGATGTCTCGCGGTTTACTACATTGGGGAGAAAAGACACTGTGCGTTAATTAAAAAAGTTTACAACCGGCTATTTCGGAGAGAAGACCGTAAGTGAATGTGCTCGTCCTCCTAAAGGGACTGAACCTTTAACTGCTGGTATACCAAGAAGAAACCCTGGTGCAGAACAACTTGACGCTAGAAGATGACGCTGCTGACGTTAGTTATCTTCGCTGCTACTCTGCTCACCGCTGCATGCAGGAGCAACGGACGCCAACATATGCTTAGTACCACCGAGTTCGTAGAGGAGGTGAGAATAGTGCCCTGCGATAAATCCAACCAGTTCTGCGGCAGCTACACGACCGTACCATCAGTGGAACCGGCCGCCTGGCAGCTGCCTGGCAAATAAGCCGGACCAGTGATGAGATAATGTGAGATATATGCGACAAAATACTGCAAATGGGTAAGCCGGGTCAGCGATGAGATAATTTGAGATGTATGCAACAAAATACTGCAAATGGGTAACCCGGCTTACAGCGATGATATAATATGAGATATATGCAATAAAATACTGAAAATAAGTAAGCCGGATCAGTAATGAGATATATTCAACATAATATTGCAAATAGGCAAGCCGCGTCAGTGATAATAAAATGAGAGATATATGAAACAAAATATTACAAATAGACAAGCCGGATCAGCGATGAGATAATATGAGATATATGCAACAAAATTTGAGAGCCACTAAGACCACTGATGAGATATATATAACGAATATTTCTGTGAAAGATAGATACAAAATGTGCCAATAAGACAAACCCCTAGGACCGCTAATGGGAAACGTGTGATATTTATTTATTTTTATTTATTTATTTATTTTTTAAGGAAGATAACAAACATGTATAGACATAAAACAACAAATAAGCTTATAAATTACAACAATAAGAGGCTACATGTTGATGGCAATCTCCACAAATAAAAATCTGTATTTAAATTTAAGGCCAAAAATTACAATTTAGTGAAGTTAAGTTACAGTCTAGAAATACAATTTGATAAAGTAAAGTATAGATACATATATAGAAAAGGCTATAACCGGTTTACATTAATTTTGAGAGAAAAAATCCTTTGCCATAGCTGATTTGACGGCTAAAGTATTAGTGCAAAAGATGTCAATATCAATTTGTAATTTATTAAAATTATTACAAGCTCTGGTAAAAAACGAGTTTCGTACATAGTTGGTTTTAGCAAATGGCACGTATAATAAAAATGGTCGCTTTAAGTTTTTAGTAGGTACACGAAGTTGTATTTTTGACAATAATTCAGCGCTGTCTACCAAACCGCTAGCTATACTCATCAAGTAACAAATATCGGCTATATTGCGCCGCTCATATAATGGTAAGAAGTGGTAATGCTTACATCGAGATATATAATCTACAGATGAATTATGAGTTTTGTAATCCAGAAAACGTAAAAACTTCTTCTGAATGCTTTCTATGCGGTATCTATAGGTTTCGTAATATGGATTCCAAACCTGTGATGCATATTCCAGGTGGCTGCGCACGAAAGATGTGTATAAGATTTTAATAGGTTTAATATCTTTAAAGTTTTCTGACACCCTTAAGATAAATCCTAGCATATTGTAGGATTTTTTTATTATATTATCGATATGATCAATAAAAGATAGTTTAGTATCATGTATCACCCCTAAATCTTTCATAGAGTTTACCTTTGTCAAGTATTTTCCCTGAAGTGTGTACTTAGAACTCACTATATTTGATTTACGTGTGAATGATATATGAAAACATTTAGTAACATTTAAGTTGAGTCTATTAAGTGAGCAATATTGCTCAAATTTATCTAAATCACTTTGTAGATCGCGAACATCTCGAAAATTATTTATTTTCTTTAAGATCTTCATATCATCCGCGAACATTATTATTTTTGAATTGGGAAAACACGATTTAACATCATTAATGAAGACGACAAACAACAAAGGTCCCAACAGGGAACCTTGCGGAACACCTGATGGAATGGGCGTCCAAGACGATGTAAACCCTTTGACAACAACTGCTTGATTCCTGTTTTCGATATAAGATGCAAACCATCGTAGTAAATCCCCTCGTATTCCAGCGTTGCTAAGTTTATTCAATAGGACGCGATGATCGATACGATCAAAACACTTGCTATAATCGGTATATAATACATCGACTTGAATCGCCTGATGCATGCCCATTGAAATAAAGTCATTAGCTGTAATTAAATTTGACACAGTTGAGCGATTCTTAAGAAATCCGTGTTGATCCTCGCTTAAAGAATGTTTAAGAGCACTGTACATTTGTTCGTAAACTATACGTTCAAGAATTTTAGCGAAAAGACATAATTTGGAAATAGGCCTGTAATTTTCAATGTCCGCCTTATTGCCTTTTTTATGAACAGGTGTTATGAAGGCTGACTTCCATATAGCAGGAACTGTACCCTCACAAAGTGAACGCCTAAATAATAAAGAAAGAGGGCCTACCAAGCTATCCGCACATTTTGTTATAAAGATTGGAGGAATGTGATCTGGGCCTCCGGATTTTGACAAGTCAAGTGATTTAAGTAATTTTAAGATATGGTCGCTACAAACGTTGATACTCCCTAAGTCACATGAAGAAAACGAGAGCTGCTGTGCGATAGGTGAAGCTGCGTCGGGTATTAAGAATGTGGAACGAAAATACATGGCGAAGAGATTGCACATTCTTTCACCAGAGTCCGTAGATTCATCCTTGTATTTCATGGTTCCCGGATAGGAATTTGAATTAGTTTTACTTTTTACAAAAGTCCAAAATGATTTCGGATTATTGACTATCGATTTTTCAACTTTACTAATGTATTTTGAGTAATTTTCTTGTTCTAAAATTTTAGCACGCTCATTCAATGTAACAAAACTTTCATAATGCGACTTATTGCCGTATGTGATATATTTTTTGTAGAATTTTGACTTTTCTTTCAAGACTTTGACTAAGGCAGCACTATGCCATGGGGGCCTAGTGCAAGGTTTTGCATTTCTGGTGGGAATATATTTATCACGGCAACTGTAGATGATCGAGTAGAATTTAGCAACTGCTTCTTCTAGGGTATGTGTATGAAGAAGCTCGTTCCATGCGATATCATTTAATACAGTATTAATTTTATCATAGTTGCCACGACTAAATATATGGGTTTGCTGACTTTTATTGTGAAGTGTAACGCTGCCACAAAAATACAAACTAATGCAAAGAGATTTATGGTGAGGGTCCTCTGGTACCAGCGGATCGCAACACGAAGTAACTGTTAGGGACGTATTAGAAAGAACAAGATCAAGTATTCTTTGGTTACAATTGAGGACGTGATTAAATTGATTAAGGCCGCATAAATTAAGTATATCCACGAAATTTTCTTCTGATTGGCTGTTACATCGTTGAGGAGTCAACTCGCAGGAGTCATTCACCTTTGACCATATAATGTTACCAAGGTTAAAGTCACCCATAATAATAAAAAAGTCGTTCGGATGCGATAGAACAATGTGATTAAGATTTTCACAGAAATTAAACAGCTGCGTCGAAAAAGAATTACCATGGTTTTCTTTACACAAGTATAGTGTGCATATATGAATATTTCGTGATACTCTGGATTTAGTGTTGCGTAAAGTCAGAGTGACCCAAATATCTTCAGAAGAGCTGTACCACTGAGGTTTATTCAATGCTGTAAGGTTCCTTTTGATGGCCACAAGCACACCACCACCCTTGGTCTGAGAAGTACGATTGTAGTTACGATCACGCCTCCACACTATATATCGGTCATCGAACAATTCGCTATTGCTTACACTGTCTAAAAGCCAAGTTTCCGTGAGTGCTATGATGTCATAATTATTTAAATACACACTACGTAGAAACTGATTGGTCTTCGTGCGCAGCCCCCTTACATTTTGATAATACATGTTAATCACGGCTGAGATTATCAATAACTAAATAATGTCTAAAAATGGTCAAAATACATGCGGTTAATAACATAGATATTTTTATATAATAAATTATGTAAACACTAAGACGTAGCCTATAGGAAAGTAAATATAGGCACGCGCTATTCGTTTGAAACATAATTAACGAACATATCAAATTATTAGAACGATAGTCGACATAACAGAAAAGAACAGCGTTAAAATTTACAATAAGTGGCGGGTATTCAATAATTGGCAAACGAATAAAATCACCAAATTTTAAGCCAAATTTGGTTTTGCTTAACAAATGCGGTTTTGGAGAAATATAACTTATAGCTATTGAAATAAGGTTTAAAGTATTTACCAGAGCAAGAAAACTTAAAGCACCAGTTGGTATGTTGCATATTACGTACCTAATCGCTTGTAGTATGGCAAAGGTTCTCAAACTGTTCAGAACACTGTAAGTTATTAATTGTAATACAATCAAGGGAACAAAATATATAATGGTATAATTAAGTATTATGTTTTTTATATTATTTTCGATAAATCCTTTTCCATTCTTATGCTTATTATTAGAGAAGTAGAATCCCACCGCACCATTATTTTGCAATGTTTCACCCAAACAAAATGGAATGATTTTTCTTTGGCAATAATTTCGGTTTTCGTTAACAGATCCTTATTGCGTTTTGTTAGGTGATCGTTTACATAAATCCTTTGGTCGCCTTTAAGTCCTAAGGTAGAAGGCGATAAAATGATTTCTTTAGAGAAGATTCTCGCAGCTGCTACGAAATCTTTCTTGATGTACCGGTTATGAAAACTTGCAATAATCGGTTTAATGTCTGAGCCACGCGTGGTCACTCGGGAAATATAGTTGATCTGCTGCTTATTTATAGGGAACTTAATTTTGTTTCCAATAGCGCAGATAATATTTAACAGATTCCCTTCTTTTTCTCGAGGAATACTCTTCAACTCCACGTTGTTCATACGGGACCACTGGTCTCGGTTATTAAGTTCACTATTAGTTTTGTCAATCTTATCACCTAGATGAATAATCTGCTCATAGTTAGTTTCCAACGCACCAACTCCCTTTTCGATGTCATTAATCTTTATAGAAAAAAAAATTAACGCATGGTTCGTCTCGTTGATGGTATGTTTGAAAGTAGCGAACTCGTCCTTTAAAGCTTTGACATCCTGTATGAGCGTCTAGAGGGGGGCCAACTGAGATGATAGGGACTTGATCTCATCAAATTATACACGGCATTTAATCGTTTTGTATTATAAATACTACATGTATTATTAGTGGTAGAATCTTGCAGGAAACAAGCTGCTTTTTTATAATGCCTGCGTTCGTCCTATAATGTCGTACGCTTGCCAAGCATTCAGGCACGATAAACAATTTCACCTGAACCGCTTTCAGCTTATACAAAATAAATTTATCCGCTCAATGCGGCTCTGACTGCCTCCATGGCATAGTGGTATACGCGCGGATCGCGTTTAACAAAACTGAGGTCGTGGGTTCGAATCCCGCGGAGGCCAATGACTTTGTGTTATTGTTTCTTAGTTGGTTCAGGGCGGCTTTATCTTGATGCGTGAGCACTTTCTCCATCTCTTTACTCGATTTTTAGAGAAACCAGAACAACTCAAATTAAAGAAAAACATTTTAACGGTGTAAGAGCCACGCAGCTGCATCCGTTGCTGAATGTGCCAGCTCGCACTGAATTAGTACCACGACTTTACAAAAAATCGGCGAAAAGTGGAAGTGTTTTTACTGCCGCTTTTCGTCCGGTTAGTGAGGTGGCCGGTGGCTCATCTCTATCACTCTCGTCCAGACCTATGCCTCCCACGCTCCAAAAGTCCCCCCTTAAAGGCCGGCAACGTATTTGCAAGTTCTGTAATGTTGCAAGTGTCCATGGGCGGCGGTGATCGTTTACCAACAGACGAGCCGCTTGCTGGTTCGTCTGTCAACTCTATAAAAAACGTATTAAAAATATTGTCTCTCTATTTTTTCATGTTAGGCCTTACCACGCGATATGTAAGAAGTGAAGTCGGATCGAGGGCGGACATAATACGGGATGTCTTTGGATTGAACAAGCAACTTCAAGGAGCCCAGGTGGCGGCGATCGTTCCCTCAAGTTTCAATTCAACAGACCAAGATGATTTTAAATATTCAGACAATTATCAACCGGCGCTTGCCGATTATGATGTTTTCGACTTAACTCTTACCAAGGTGAGCATAGCACACATATATTACAATTTACAATAAACTTTTTTTATATATACACATTTATAAACCACATGCGCACGCTAGCACACTATAGTTCGTGAAAAATCGATAATATATACGCCACTAATTAATAAGTTTTCCCTAAATTATTTCGTAACAAATATTTCAATAAGACTGTGTGCTCAGCGCGCGTTTTTAGGCAAGGAGTTCCGAAGCGATTTAGTTACGAAGATAGAAGAGGCGAAATCTCTTTTACTGTACAGCCAGAGATATTCAATTTTGTCTATGAATTTGGTTCGCTAAAAATGGAAGAAAGTACAAGAAAAATTCTAGAAGTCTGCCATTTACACTTATTATCGTAGTCGCTCTAATGTCACCACATGATCATACTTCCGACTTCTAAAGATATATCGGATACTATTGTTAAACAAGTGCTCTAGCTCAATGAGGTCTTAATTTAAAAAAAAAAAAAAAACGCTGCCCCTATTGTAAGATAGAAATATCTTGTGTTATAAGGGCGTTTTACATACATAAATTTCACGCGCCAAAATCCGAAACAAATATTTGTAGTTCGTACAAATATTTGCCCCGGGTGGGAATCGAACCCACGGCCTGCGACGCCGAAGCCGATAGCTTAGCATCTGCGCCAAACGGTCATCAAAAAGTTGTTGAGTCGTTACACGTCAAAAAGTGACGAATCCTTGTGCCCAGTAATGCTCACCCTCTGTAACAAATACTTACCACTCACAGCTTACATTTCAACAGACTTGCTAATTTTTATGGACTTAGGCTGACAAACGAGCAAGCGGCTCACCTGATGGTAAGTGACCGCCGCCTATGGACATTTGCAGCATTATAGAACTAGCAAATGCGTTGTCAGTCTTTGAGGAGATGGATTTTTTTTAAAGGGGGAAGGAGGAGTGATAGGGGCTCTTGTGGATGGAGAAAGAGATAGGAAGAGGAGTGGGAGAGGGAGTAGAGAGGGGATGGGCCACCGGTCACCTCACTCACACACGAAACGAAGAAGCAAAAACACTACTACCATACAATACTCGAATAATTTATTTTTAAATTTGAGCGTTGCGGGAATTGTGTGCTAATTAAAATTTATAAATTTTACTTCTTAGTAGGGAAAGCCGGGCTTTTGGGCTTGTATGGTAGTACCGCCACTGGTGGTACTTATCGGGTTCGAGCCGGCCCATTCAGCAGCGGGAGCAGCTGGGTGGCTCTACCACCGTAAAATGTGATAGGCCTAACGCCGTATTGGGTACATACATACGTACTTCCTATTCACATAATTTACCTTCACTCGTGTTTGAAACGTCGCGGCTTTCGAATCAGAAACAAAACGCCACAAAATTCGAGTAAAAGCAATAAATAAATAAATCATTATTTATCTGGACCGTTGGTATAGTGGTTAGTGCTCCTGACTGCAAAGTCAAAGGTCGTGGGTTCGATTCCCACCCAGGACAGAATATTTGAGCGATGAGTATAGGTATTTGTTCTGTGTCTGGGTGTTAATTATCTATATAGGTATATATTTAAAAATATATAATTATGTATATCAGTTGTCTAATTGCCATAGTACAGGCTCTGCCTAGTTTGGGATTAGACGGCCGTATGTGAAATGTCCCTCGATATTTATTTATTATTCTTTATTGGATATCCCTATATATTGAGCTTCTCGCCGGCTCTTGAACTGCATTCCGAGCCGGTGTTAGTCCCTATGGACTGACCACATTGACTTGTAAAATATATAAATGACGAAGGAAGATATAATGTTGAATTCTATGTATGATGATCTGTTTGACACAGTTGCTAAGCTATAATTCAGCTCGTGGATTCGAATCCCAATTATCTATATAAGTATATTTCGAAATATATAAGTATGTATATCAGCCGACTGATTATCATAGTACAGGCTCTGCCTAGTTTGGGATCAGATGGCAATGTGTGAGATGTCCCATGATATTGATTGATTTATTATATTATTGATTGATTTATTAGATTAAAAACATATTATTCAGCTTCTAATGTAAGAAGAGGAAGTCTTAACAATCCAATGCTTTTAGAAATAAGTTATTTTCACTCCGTTTCTAACGAGCACCATTCTCGCATACTTCTCGTCTATACCTAACTATAACAGATGAGCATATCTATACCCTTCCCCATCTACCTACAACCTCACCCTCTACTAGTCGAAATACAGCCACCTAGGGTGCCCTAAAAGAGCATATATCGGAGGAGTATATCGCTTTGTCCTCTCACGCGAACGAATAATAACCATAATTTTTTTAGCATAGCGAAAGTAGAACTGTGGGACGGAGCGACATAGGATAGCATTTATATATTAATAGGTGAAGAGATAACTTTACACCCCTTTTAGCGCTCACTAGCAAGCAAGGAATTGTATTAAGTTAGTTAAGCCGATAGGTTTATTATTTACGTTTGCACTACTAAAAAAAACTAATGTCAAACACGCCGGCTTAACTTTTGCAAACGCTCTCCCTTTGACATTAGCAAATGATCTGCCAATTTGGCGTTAGTGTCTAACCTCTCACTTTGACTTCAGCGTCTGACATCTTACTTTGACTTTAGCAACTGAACCCCACTTTCACTTCAACGACTAACCTCCCACTTTGGCTTTAGCGACTCATCTCCCACTTTGAATTTAGTTTGACTTGGTCGAGGTCGGTAGAAATTGTACATACATTACAAACGGAAAGGTTTAATTTTTATCGCATAAAATTTATAAAATACATCTCTAAACAAAAAAGCGAACTGTTATTGTATTTATATTAACACCGACCGGCAAACTACATCGTACATTTAACCGACTTCAAAAAAAAATGTGGTAAGGAGGAAGTGCTCAATCTAATTAAATTTTTCTCATCTCGTCAATTTTTTTCATACGCAAGTTACGAGGAACCATACTTCTCCAATTGTCAAACGATTTTAATGAAATCAAAATACATTTAATCAAATTTCGATGACCTTTGCGATCTTGTTCGAGGCGGGATTTGAACCTACGTCGTCCGATTTGTGAAGCGCGGGCTCATACCACTAGACAACGGAGGCAACTAATTGTATGTTACTTCAGGTAATGGTAGATGGTTTTTGGAGTTACGTTTTAAGTTATATTATTTTATTTCATTAATAAAAAAAAACTACGATATTCACTTGGGGAAGCCGCTAGTAACAGCTAGAACATTAGGAAATTTCAAATGGTATTAGATATTTTAATATTATATTAAATATTGTGATATTTACAAGGTTGATTTTAAACAGCACTGCGAGATTATTTGATATTATCTATGGTATTACGTTGTATTTTCTTGTATCTATGTGAATTAGACATTATTAAATAAAACAAATTAACGGAGTGTGTCGTGTTTTAGATTTACATTTTTCCTCTTCGATTCTAATACTTTGAGGCATTCATAGTCTGGGATATTAAACGGATTAATATTATGTATGCAATTTGTTGTTATATTTTGTATTGATCCGACCATAAAATTAGATTGGACAAACATCTACTCCTCGCAAATGTGCGTGGATACATCCCTAGGATGATTTGCGATGCCAATGAAATAATTGAACATCCTAATATTACTAGATAAGTTGGTTGGAGCTACCACCTGCTAGGAATCCCGTGTTTGATAAAATTAAATCTAGCAATACTGTAAGACTTCAAGATACTAAATAATATATAAATATATATCAAGGGGCATAAACAAACAAGGCGTTTTTTATGGAATAGACTGACAAACGAGCAAGCGGCTCACCAGATGATGACAAGTGATTACTGCCACCCATGTACATTTGCAGCATTACAGAACTTGCAAATGCGTTGCCAGCCTTTAAGGAAGGGAATTTTTGAAAAGGGGAGGGAGGAGTGAGAGGGAGGGAGGGTGCGGAAGGGGGGAGGGGGGAGGAATAGG
>DWHO01005157.1:0-10514 GCA_018247575.1 Eurytides lysithous rurik | reverse complement strand
TATATGCAGCTCTGTTAGGAGCCCTACGTATGTTTTCAGGCAAGGCGTTCCAAAGTAGTGTAGCCTTAACGGTGAAAGAGTTACCGTAGAAACTATAAACGAGTTGAGGGATTCCAATCTTAAGGTTAGATGACAAACGGAGATCTCTTTCACTGTTTAAAGAAAGACTTAATATACATACTTATATATGTTTAAATATATACTTATATAGATAATTTACACCCAGACACAGAACAAATACCTATGTTCATCGCACAAATACTTTTTTCCGGGTGGGAATCAAGCCCACGACCTTTGCAGTCAGGAGCACTTACCACTACACTAACGGGTCAGCCTGACTGTCACTGACACTGTTAGATTTAATGAGTAATGTCGCCAGGGTAATCACTGAGCATAAAGACATATTTACGTATTAATCTTTACCAACGTGACATCGGTCCTGAGCTTAACGCAGAACCTTACAGTTTTCAAATCATGTAGGTCAAAATACCGTGTAATGAAATACTAAAATAAAATACTATATTATGAGCAGTGGCGGTACTACCATACAAGCCCAAAAGCCCGGCTGGCCCTACTAAGGAGTAAAACTTAATTAGCACATAATTCCCGCAACTCTCAAATTTAAAAATAAATTATTCGGGAAATAAATAAATTAGCCGGGCTCTTGGGCTTGTATGGTAGTACTGCCAATGGATATGAGGGAGAGTATCTTTTACGGGTACACGATTTGCACATTCCAAAAATGCCACTATACTGAATACTTACTTACTGTTTTCAAGTGTCTGTAGGTATGCCACACGGTCGTAAAAATAACTTCATCGCATCTTATTCAAAAAAGGAATTTCTAGCTTATATAATAATGTAGCCTATTCATTGCTTCTTATCGTGCACAGGAAATAAAATAACAATGCGTATTGAAGAATAATGGTAAAAAAATTAGTCAACATATCTGCTCCCATTGAGTTGGGTTCATTATTTTTTCGTCATAAGCAAACTCGAACAGTGTCTTATTCCTCATTTCATGTAAATGAGTTGAATTGTAAATACATAATATCCATAAAATCAAAAAAAAATATTTGGAGTAGTTGTCATTTGAAATAGGACAAAATATTCATATGAATAAAACATTTTATACAATTAAATTCAATGGAAATCATAGGAAATTATACATTTGATTCTAAAGACTAATATCTGTAACAATATATCTCAATCTTACGTATTGAATGTCTTCAAAGTTTTCGCACCGCCTACACAAATACATTTTTCTATAATACAAGTAACTTTCACCAATGGCGGTTTACAATTTTATAGTAAATATCGTGGTATACTCGTGATGAAAAATATACTTTCCCTAGATATCAAAATATGTAGTTAAATTCTTTCCATGCATCAAGTCATTATAATATGATTAGGTATTTTTTACCTGTTAATTCAATATGTTACTATTTAAAAAATGTTAAAATGATACATAAATTCTTATATACTCTAACCCTCAAAGAGTCTATTAAAATTAAACCTCAGATTGAAAAAGATATAAGATCCTCCAATCTTTTTCTTTTTAGTTTCACTAGATAACCGTAGTACAAGTAATATCTTTATCATAGATGAATGCTTTCCACGCAACTGTACTCCCTTCCCACGTACCGTGGTTTTTGGTCGCCATCCAAGTGACGTCACCACGGGACGCGCACATATAATAAGCCGGGATACAGCAACAGCCACCAAAACGGTACAGCGCTCGCTACGCCGTAGACGTTCTACGCGAGTCCGCGCACAAACTTCGGACGCGTTACAGTTCCTGAAAACTTCGAGTGAAACAGTGGGTACGTAAAACTTTTTCATCCAGAAAAATGTAAAGTGTCGTTTACATGAAAGTCTACAGGATTCTATTCTAATTCAATAATATAATATGAAAAATATATAAAAAAATATATTTTCATATTCATATATATTATATTAAGTTCCTAGTTCAATAAAATTTCGTATTTTCGAAACTGAATTTAGTCTTTTAACTTGTTTTTAAAATACTAAAAAAATGTTTAAATTCCGGCCTTCCTTTCAATTTATGAAAGTAATTAAAAAAATCTAGTCGTCATTATGTAACGTAGTTATTTTATAATTTAATAAAAGTTGATCTATAAATTATATCCAGTAACGGCATGATATATAACTATATGGATTACTTTTAAAATGTTTTCAAATGATAGAAGTTCTTGTATAATGAAAATGTAAACTTTCCTAGTTCACGTCTTCCTGATAATCGTATTGGTAAAGTTTAATGAAGTCAACAATATTTTATAAATATTACTTGCAGTTAAATATAAATGAAATTGTATTCGATTTATATATTTATATAATAGAACTGTTGATGATGACTGTGAATGATGTCTAAAATTTGAAAATCGTCAATAGTACATAGTTCAAAAATTTGATATGATTATTTTGATCAATATATTTACTGCTAGACTAGATATAAATTATTTTTATGTAATTCTACAGTTGTAAAATTACTGCAACCCCATAAACGTGATACTTGAGATAAAAACGTAGAACCAATTTAAGTTTTCTAAGCACATACGCATTTTATTGCTCTTAAAAAAGTCCATAAAAATGTCTAATTCGCATCGTTCCTTGGATCTCCTAATGGAAGCTTTATCACCCCTAATTATTTGAATTACCTGTAGCAGGTATAAAACAATTGAATCGAAATTAATGATCGTAGAAACTTTGCTTTCATGACTTTATTTGAGAGCCATCAGCAAAGATGAGATCACAATTCATGTTTTATTTTCGTTCCGTGATATTTTCGTATTGCGTAGATAAAATTAAGTTGTAGAGCTCTTAATATTTTAGGGTCCGTCTGGTACTACCCTTGCACTGTCAATAGTTTTACTGCCGATTAGGCGGTAACGCCAACAGCATAATTCAGTAACCTAAACCATCTTATATCTCTTCTCAGTGTCAGTTAAAAAAAAATGAAACAACCGGTATGGACCCGTAAACTATTTTTTCCAAACATATATTATTAGCACGAATTACAATGCTCTGTAAGAATTATAATAACATGATTATCACAACAATATGTTAATTTTCACAAGCCTTAAATACATGTTGAAGAATGATTACGATAAAGTTTTATCGTTCTTCCACGACGCGCTTTCCGCGAACAGTTTGGATTAGTTCCAAAACTAAAGTTCATAGTTGAAGCTGTTATCTGAACATTTTCGTGTATTTTGATTTGAGACTTACAGAGTAAATTATATGGTCATAAAGAGAATTGTGCCGGGTAGTGCTCGCAGATAACTTGGCAACAAGCTGAAATAATGGACATAGACGGTCGGAAATTCCTTGAGGAAGGACCGGGTGAAGGAATAGGGACTTTGCAGTCTATTGCCAGTTATTCTGCCATCTAACAGTGGTGCGCAATTTGAAATAGAGCATTACTATTTCCGGCTGATGGATAATATTGCCAGAGTAATTACTGGAAATAGAGTTGTCACAGCTTAAATCTCCGTTGTCACGGGGTGCGGTCCAAGACCTATCGCTTACCATCGGGCACACGGACGCGTCTTGTCATTTCATCTCCTAAAAACTCTCTGTTTCATTTCGACTCCTTGTTTAATGTAAAATTGTCACGAATTATTTACTTAATAATCAATTTATTGTTAATAAGTTTAGTATCGTTAACGCTGACAGTAATTTGGATGAACACAAAGTAATAAGATGATTAACGATCCTCGTTTTATTCCGAAGTTCATGTGACGGGGCTATAGTCAAAATTAAAACCTAGCAATTCGATATGAATATCCTACAAGCGCTATCAGAGTAGGACAATGAAATCTATGCGTTATTGAAAAGTTAGAAAAGTATATAAAAAAATTAAGTTTTTAGTTTTTATTTCTTTACAACTAAATACTGTATTTTTTATGTTTAAAGAAGCAACAAATTACGGCAACGGCATCAATATAATGCTGGAAAAAGGATGACATAAAGCTGGAGAAAGGCCTGGTTCAGATTTTCTTTTATAGAAAAACACATTATTTATTTTGCTAAAAAGTGCAAGATATTCGATTTCAAACTGTACTTTACAACCAAATAGTTACATGATTCGAAAAATCAAAGCAAAAAATTTTCCCCATTTATCCAATAACAAATTTTAGCTATAAAACTTTTAGACCTTTATATGATATAGTTGATAAAGCGGTAGATGTTAAATACATATTATCATTACACTAATCATAACCTGAAAATCTATCAAACCTGCCAGAAATGCAGCTAGCGTCTGCATTTCCCAGTTATGTGGTTAGAATAACATTACAATCTAAAGATTATTTATAGATATACCAAATATATATTACATACTTCAAAAAAATATTTGTAGCGAACGATTAAGTTTTTATTTTATAATTTTGTTAGTCTTAACACAATCTCCGCAAATTTTATTGTAATAATAAGATAACTCGGAACATCTTTTAATTAGAAAATTAACATAAAGGGTCCCCCGTACTTTGTGGACATACGGCGTTTTGCGTCTTCTGAATTCTACTCGGTAGGGATGTTACGAGAAAATAAATAAATTAAATTAGGTCAAAAATTCATCCTGTCACATTGTATTTTAATTTTATTTATTAATCTTAAAGACCTGCCACTGCTCTACGAAATATTATCCCAGTGTCGAAAAGCTAAAAGCTCTCACACTCGTGAAAACCAAGAATACAAAATAAATAAATACTATTTATTTAGACTCCCGTCCTATCTATATTTTTATGTAGACAAGTGGTAAACTAGACTAATATTAATGTTACGTAAATTGTAAATTGGATAATAAAACAATGTGCATATGAGATTAGCTATACAGAAATAACTTCATTCTACACTGTACTTACTAATCTGTCATACAAATATGACATATTAAAACAATTAAACACGATTCATTTGAGATGGACTTCATAAAGCGTTGCAACAAATTTTCAGTTATTACCACATAATAAATCGGCCAAATTTAGCAACCATCGGTCTATGAATCTAAAACTACCTAAGTCTCTCGCCTCTGATTCAATTATTAAATTCAAATATAAGATATTTCACCACTTTTAACATAACTAACTAAATTATCCATTAATCGTGACTTTACTTGCTTTTTCCTCACTCAAAACTAATATACATGTATGTATGTCTCTTGTCTATTTCATAGTAATAATCTGAACTCTTTTTTATCACCACATCAATTGAAAAAAGCTTACTAGCTTATATAGCTTAGCGTATAGGTTAGTTTAAACTCAATTCAATTAATCTCACCGTCTTATAATTAATGATTGTTACATTAAACTTATTCAGCTTTTGAGAACGGCGTCCCTCGGTGGTTTAAATTGTATTTACCCATGTTCTTAAGGTTACCTACAGTTTATTTCAATAAATGTATTTGTCCTCTTATTCATTTAGCTCCTAGTAGTAAAATAGTCTATATGGTTTAAAGTTCCTCCTACTTGTATATATACATACTTCTACAAAGTTATGTACTTTGTATTTTACAATGTTATTGTAGATGTGTGTGACCTACATATTAATAGACATATGTATGCAGTGGCGGTACTACCATACAAGCCCAAAAGCCCGGCTTGCCCTGCTAAGGAGTAAAATTTCTAAATCTTAATTAGCACACAACTCCCGCAACGTTTAAATTTAAAAGTTAACTATTCGAGAATTATGTCCTAATTAACGTTTATAAATTTTACTCCTTAGTAGGGCAAAACGGGAATTTGGTCTTGTATGGTAGTACACATCTACAATTAAATTGTAAAATACAAAGTTATGTAAGAAATTCAAAGTATATAAATGAATATCAGATTAACTAACATATTAAAATAAACATTTCCTAATGTTCCTTTAAAAAGCAACAGCGGTCTTGAAAAATAATTTCAGCAGATTATGAGTATCATCTTAATATAAAGCCGCCCGAAACTTGTACAGAACAGAACATTCAATGAAAGCAAAATGGAATAATTAAGGAAACCCGTTACCAATTTTAACGTTTATAGTTTTTGTAAGTCATAAAGTTATCTTGACAATTATCAGAGTTTAATCGTCAATTTCGTCGAGCTCTATGTAGTACGGAATGTTGAAATGTTGAAGTTAAAATATAAGGAGTTATCATTATCATCATATTATCGTATATCATTAAATGTCACTAACGCTTGTCTCGAATTTGTATCATGTTTCTTAATTTTTTCCCATTTTCCCAGATGAAAGAAAGTAGCATGTGTTATAAAACTGTACCGATACCAAAACCGTCAATCCATTACTCCACTGTTGCATGAATGAAAAATACACCAACATACCAATTATCAATAAGTTATACAAAAAAAAATAGTTTGTAAATTTACATTTACAAATTCCATTATTACAAATGACCACTAAACAGAAGCTGTAAATATAGAAATTTGGCTGAAAACTGAGGGAAACATTTTGTGGTGAAGTAAGAGATGTTGGACAATGTACGTTATATTCGGAAAATGTAAAAAGTAACTTCCCTCCGATTGCAATTTTCCTCGCACCTTTTCATTTATCGGAACGTTAGCGTAAGTGTAATGTTGTCACTCGTGTTAATTTGAACACCGATAAATTAGAAGACGTACGATTAATTCGATGGGATCGCAAACATTCCACAACTGATGGGAATCAGCTGTAAGTGTAACACAAGATCGACTTAAGCATCGATTTTCTGCGACCTGAGTTTGAATGATAATCGAATGAGTTGCACGTTGACTCAGTTGGCACGATGAATGATATTTAAATCGATCTGAAATGAGTAGGTGATTGGGTGTGCGATGTTTGCGCGTGTCATTCAGTGCGATTACGTTTCAAACGAGAGTAATGATATTCGTTCTTGTTCGGTGCGAGATAAGATACATAATTTTTCGCGAGAACGCTCTTATGCGAATTTACGAATAAGCCTATACAATATTGGCTCCTCCATATTTTAGCCCTAATTTGATTTCAACACGGCCAATAATCTATTTTCTTAGTATTATTTTTATAAACGTCCCGAAGACAGGGGAGCCGCTAGCATTAGCCGGAGCCGCGGGGTGAATTTTTTTTTCAAACTAAACGAACCTAACGAAGTACCAAGAAATTGGCTATTATTGGGTAGTTAACTCAAAAGATTAATTTATGTTACTGTGCAAAGTTAACTCAAGATATCCTCAATTCTTTTCAAAAAAATTGTACCCAAAAATATTAAACTTGACATAGGACTATTCTTAAACTACATTATCAATGACCCTAAGAAATATTTCGGTATCCAACTTCGAAAATAATTTCAAGAAGCCAATGATAAAAGTGCTGACATACCATCAAAATATACCGCGAAATTTTGAATACAACTCCTCAACTTGCGCGGCCAGTCGTCTATAGCAGCACGAACGAAGTCCACATTGATGTGGACCATATTGATATGGGCAACTGCTTTGATCGGGGACGCGTGGAGTGACTTCAAATAAGGATGAGGTTTCGAACAGGCCTGTTGCTCCAAGTGTTGCCATATTTTAAAGTCCGATGGATTTAAGTTTGGACCGAGGAGGGCCAGTTTTCGTGTCTGATGAAGTTAATTTCATACGCCGCCAGCCAGTTTTGCGTGCTTTTCTCCCTATGAGCTGGCGTAGAATCTTGCTGGAATACCCAGTGTCTGTTATTGAACATGGTATGAGAAACAGCTTTCACAGGGTTTGTAGGAAACTGTGCTCGTTATAAGGTTTTTCTCACAAACAACACCTCATTAAGGCCGAATATGAGACTCTCTGCCACACCATGAGTGACGATGGGAAATCGACTCTCTGGACAAGCGGAATGCGGCTCGCTTCTTCATTATTGTGGGCGTGCACTTTGATCATTTTATTTTTTATATCTTTTTGTTTATTATCCTCCACGGTTAAAATTATTTTGTCCAAAAAAAACATACGGTGTTTTTTTTTCCCGCAAACCGCTTCATCAAAAGGCGGAGTATCTTCAGTGTTATGTCCATTAAGCGCGCATCCAAATGATATCATGTTTTTCCTCAACACTCTCTAATTTAAATTGGCGCATAAGCGCACGAAGACAAGGCCATAAACGTAATTCGGTCTACTGTGTAGTGGACGCTTAACCACTTCACATTTTAAAATAAATGATATCCGAAATAGTGCACGTGTTTATTTTCATACAATAACCAAAATTCTAATTCGATAAATATTTTTGTAACCGCCAGCATTCAAAATTCAACTTCATCTCCGCATTCTGGTTAATAATTCCAGAACCAATGGTGTTTTATATTTCCGTTTAATTACTTTTGTTCGGGTATTTATGAATCCAAAAATGAAAAAAGGACTTTCTAAAGACTCGTATATCGATTTTGCGCTAATTGCCTATAGTATTTTAGAAAATGTGACCTCGAAATCATTTGATGTGACAACTAGTATAAGCGTCGTTCAACAACTCAGATGAGGAAGGGGCCGATAGTGGATAGTACAGGATCCTTCAAGGCCACCGTTGTTCACCGTAGTTTGGTCTCGCCTCGGAGCACGACGAAACTGTACCGCATACCCGATACACCCGCGATCCGTTCCGCCCTCAGCAACCGATAAATTGCATACCGAGCTCCCATGGTTTCAACATGCGGAACCCTACAAATGTGACCACAAATTCCTGACTAACATACTCCGTAAATGTTTGGAGCGTGAAGGTGCAAATGCACGTACTAAACTTGCATTCGACGCGAAATGAAATGTGGAAAAATTGCGTTTGGACTTTCTTAATTGCCGCCTGTCAGAGTTGAGCCGAGGCGAGAACTCCGTTGCCAAATCCACTTGCCGTGGACTTAATTAAAAATGGAGTGCCGTTCGCGCTTTCTGAATTGTTAGTGAATTTATTTTTGACAATTTCAACCTGTCGAATGTCGAAAGCATAGTTTGTTTCTATCGCGAATCGATTAGGTAAAGGCTTTACAAGTTTTGCAATTAATTGATTAAGGTTTTACTAATGGTCACCAGGTTGGTCGAAATTCGACGAAGTTTATTTAATTTTATGTTCAAATATTATTGGTCTTTTGTCAGAAAATACTTAACATCAATGATCATTGCATAATAGATTTTTTAAATATGATATTTACGATTTATTTGCTATCTGCACTTCTCTCCCGTATAAACCTTCTAACTAAAAACTATGTTAAATTTCACATACATAGTTTTTCCTTTTGTTACCGCAATAAATTCTTATTGACAACCATTTTGTCACGTATTTTGCGGTGCGTAACATGATGTTATGTTGATGAAATAAGGAAATTATATCCACGCATGAATCCATATTGATGTCTTTGTTTATCTGCAATTTGTGACTATAAGAATGGTTTCAGCGACATTTTGAATCTGAAACTACTATTCTATTTATAAAATGCCCCGTTCAATATGTATATATGGTCTGGGTTGATTGTAATTATATTTCTATACGATGTATGCTAAGCACTTAGAAGTTGGGTGAAGTTACATAAAAATCTGTCTTTTTGCAAATTGCTCCCTTAAAATATGTATACATCACTAAGTAAATTTCGCACGCAATCACTGCTCACTCCTTTCTTAATATATATTTTAATTAAATCTCTAATAATAAAGTATCCTAGTGTCTACTTAAGGTTATAAAAAATATTTTACATACTCCCTAAACAAAAAATACTTTTACAATGAAAAAAAAACGTTTTGCTCTCCCAACGGATGAAACGATCCCGTTGACTGTAAACTAAGTCGTCCACCGAAACACTTACTCTAGACACTTGAGAAAAACACGGACGGATTGCTTGTTATATCCGATAATGGCAATTTAAAGCGTAACAAGATCGAGTTATCCCTTTTCATGCGACCAAAATGCGGTTTGATATATGAGGGACAAGGCTATTCAACGAGTAAAACAAATGAACGTTTGCTATTTCGTGTTTTAAAAGTAAAGATGTACATATAAAAAGTAGAGTAAGTATGTGAGTGAAAAAACAGAGAATCGCGATGGTTCGATAGAATGGTGGATTCCCAATAGTCACCAATCAAGCATAGGACTGAATAAGTTCAGTGATTTTTCCGTTTTCATCTCAGGTATAAGAAGAAAGATATAATTTACTTATACATTCGAGGCGAGTCGAGGCAAACTTATCCTGCGCTCAATATTAAGCCACACCTTTGTCCATTAATACACATAAAATCTAAGCTGTTTATTCTCGCACCTAGTTAAAAAATTATCTATATCTATTCCCTATAGATATGCTGGCAATTTCAATTAACTGGAACTCAGTAATGTTAAACAGTACAATGTTACCATCCCAAGCGGACTCTACAAAAGTTTCCTATAACTTAAAATGTATAAAAACTTTAATAATATTTATTATTCTGCGAAGTCAGGCATCTTTTTCGCTTTCCTCGTTCATATATTATATAGTTAGTTGCAATATATATATATATATATATATATATGTGTGTGTGTGTGTGTGGAATAAGCAG
>DWHO01005156.1:0-10514 GCA_018247575.1 Eurytides lysithous rurik | reverse complement strand
TAAGTAAGAAAAAGTTATGCATTGAATAGCGATTTATTCAGTAAATAAGTAATAAGTCGTTATGCATTGAATAGCGATTTTTTTATAAGTAAGACTGTAGTTGTCCAAACCGAATGCAGGTAGTGTCGTGGTCGCGACCGGTGGCACGCGCGTCGATCGAACGCTCCAGTCGCGCGCTGGGCGTGTCTCCGACCGACATAGCCCTATTCGCTGCGACGGACGCGGTGCGCGCGCTCTTCGACAGTGCCCAGAGTGACACGCCTGACTGCGTGCTGGCGACTGCCCGAGCGGCCCCAGGGGAGTTCCTCTTTGCTTTCGCAGAGGGTGATGGGAAGGAGTACAAGAAGTCGCACACGGGCGGTAAGTATTCGATTCACGATTTTACGATGGTAGGGGCCACGCAGCCGCTGCTGAATGAGCCGGCTCGAACCGGATAAGTACCAAGACCTCACATAAATATGTTTTCTTCCGCATTAAATCCGATGAGTGAGGTGGCCGTTGGCCCATCCCCCTCCCTCCGCTTCCTCCCTCTCAGGCAGAGGTTCAGAGGATAGTGATATCCTCCTCATTTCTACCTCCATCCCGTCCTTTTTTTATTCTTAGGTAATAGATTGATGAAACGAACAAGGCGTATCCTTAACGGTAAGCGAGGTGCCGGCCCTGCGCTGCGCACCTCGCTCAGCGATTTAAGATGTTTTACGTCTAGTAATTAAGTTAGCAATATAACCTATCAAACCCAGACGTACTCTTTAAAAAGAGTCCGGTTACTCAAATTGTTAAAAATTATACGTTTAAAAAATTACACAATATTTCATAAAACAATAACAAGTTATGACGACTCGATACTTTGACCTGCGACAAAACTGGCAAATAATTCAATTTAAAGAAATATTCTTACCATTCCACAACACCGGGTGCTGTCCGTGCTGTATTTGTAAAAAAAATAGCAAATATACTTATAATAGCGCACGATTATAAGTATATTTGCAATTTTTTACAAATAATCACCACGATTATGAGTTTTAAAAAAAATATCTTTAATTTTGTTTTTAGGCATGGTGTGCTTATCACTTCCTATCGGGGGTACTCCACGTCGGATTGCGTCCGTGATATCGGAGGCGTGTCAGTGTCAAAAGGCCTTATCTGGGGCGTGGGCCCTGCAGACGCGATATGGAGCCCTAACGCGATCGGTGCCCTCGCCCCTGGCTAGACTGATGCTTAACTTGCTGTCGAGGCGTTATGCCGTTTCGTACGCAGAAATAAACTCGCCGCCAGACGCCAGGGCTCGGACGACATTGTGGGGACAAACCGTCGACCACGTGGTTTACTGGAGGCCGCCGCAGGCTAATATAAGTACGTCAAATGGTACCAATTAAAAGTATATTTATTGAAATCAGCCTTTAAAATAACAATTTAAAAGTACTAGGCTTTTGAATTATTATTTTTGCATTTTGTAATTTAGGAATTATTAGTCCTCAATGAAGTGAAGAATGCAGTAGTAAAGTTAAGAACGCAGCTCTATTGAGATGATTCGGCAAGAAACTCAACAGTTCCTCTTTCAAAATTACAATATCTCATTATACAATTCAATAGCTATCCTGCATACGAGTCAATTAACGTGGAATACCACACGTTTTGACCGGCCTGAAACTCTCAAATATTGTATTAATTTATGCATTATACACTTTTTATTATAGTTTTACAACGTCCAAATGGCAAATCTAAATAGTGTAATAATGTTCAGTTGGGCATATTTATGAACAATTGCCGCAGGCCCTGAATCTAACTGACCACATACCCTTGAAGGTATTAACATTTACACTTGTATTATGTGAGACAGCTACAAAGAACAGAAGCAGTCGTTTGTCTCCATCACAATGGAGATCTGATTGAAATAAACAACATTGAACACATGAAATCACTCTTACAGGTTTGTCGCTCACAGTGATACAATATGGGGACACTGTCCGACTGGCCGTGATGACTGATGCCCGACTGTCGCCCTCACACACAGTACCAGCTAACCGCTGGCCCTTAGCGGTCGAACAGTTGGCGGCTAAAATCGACCAAGAAATCGCGAGGATAGCACAGGCGCAAGCTTCTGCTGGGTCTGAGCAAGCGGTCGCAAGGAAAGCCGAATCAGAAACAGAAGGGACCCTAAGGCCACCGACAGCTGAATCCTCAAATCCACCGCCAACTCGAAAACGCTAAATACAAGAGTAATTTAAACTCATCGGAGCTATCGTAATAGGGACCATAATTACGAGGAAAGAGTGATAGATGATAGATTCGGAATAGACCACTTTCGGAAATAATGGTCTTTGTGAATTCGATTGTATTTAGAACAATATGCTCGAGAGATATCTGAGACAGATGGTTATGTCTTAGAAGATTGTATCTGACGAATATTATCGCTCAATATTTATATAATATAACAATATCCACAAATATAACGTAAATATATCCACAAATGTAATTCGTTCAAAGAACTTGTTTCAAATTACCAATTTATTATATAAATAAGGAAATTTACTGCCGACACTACTACTAGCGTGAACATTTTAATAAAATTTTACAATTATCAATTTTTGATAGTATGATTTCACAAGTTTAGAATTATTTATCATTTCACTATAATCTGTACTACCGATTCGTTTTAAAGATTTTATTTATATAAAGTGACTACATTTTTGTCAAATAATTTAAAAATTATTATATATATAAACCCGAATGTCTATTTCTTTTCTCTGGATATTCACTAAATGTATGTAGATTTAGTAAACACCCCAAGGAATATTGTGCTAATTTTACACTGCGTACTAACTACTACTAACTGCATAATATAACTAGATTTTGCCAACAGCTTCGTTAGCGGGAATTAAGAATTAAATAAGATATTTTTATCTTATAATTAAGGTAGCGTTTTTAAAATATTAAATAACGCACTAATTATCGGCCAACATTATTTTAAAAATATTAATTTGTTTGGATGAACTATCAATTTCTTAAATGGAAATATATTGGGAAAAGAAATTGGAGATCCACCTTTATGTCTTATGACGTTATAATTTGCAGTAGGTATGGACACTTGTAACAAATATGTGTATTTTGGGTATGAAAATAAATATATAATTCGAATATAATATTCGATGTTAATTGTATTAAGTTGGTCGATAATCGTGAATTTGCCTTAGTATAAAAGCAAACCTCACCTGATGGTAAGCGATCACCGCTGCCTCCATGGGCATTTGCACCATCGAAGAACTTGCAAATGCGCTGAAGGCCTTTGAAGTGGGAACTTTTGGGTTGGGTAGAGAGTGGGAGAGAGGGGGAGGAGATGGAATAGGCCAACAGCCACTCACCGGGCGAAACGTGGAAGGAAAAGCATTTCCACTGCACGTCGATTTTCTCTGAGATCATGGTACTTATCCGGTACTAGCCGGCCCATTCAGAAGCAGCGGATGCTGCTGCGTAGTTCTGCCACCGTTAAACTGAGCTGAACTGAACAATCGCCAGCGCGACAAAAAGGTTGTTTAACTAACGAAAGGATTTTAAACCGCTTTGTCAATAACGATGAAAAATCGATTCTACGAACAATCACACAAAAGCAACTTTAAAATACTTGTACATATGTCAAACACGTATTTAATATTTAAATATTTTAATAAAACATCGGAAGAGCTGAGTTTCCTAACACAAGTACTGTGTGCTTAAAAGGAGACTATCTATCAGCTTTATACAATGTAAACATTTTGAAGTAAATAAAGATTATTATTATTATCGTATGCGCTTATCGTCTTGGTTAAACCTTGTTTACGGAAGAAGCGTCCTAAACGAAAACCTACCCCTAGAAAAGTGATGCTCATTGTTTGTATTTTAGTGCTGGCATAATTCATCGGGTAATGAATGCCGCAAACGTTATTGTGGACTTGTACTATTGGAAATTAAACGCAACGAAGTCAAAGTTGGACTGAGACCTTTTCAAAAGTATATCACAAGACGAATACGTATAATTTTACTTTTTTGGCAAAAGTTATAGATTTGCATTTATTTTAATTTAAGTGCATCTTGTTGCTTTTACAGTAAATTTGAAAGATTGAGGATCCACAAGTTAGGACATACGAGTATATGAATAAGATTTCAATTCATACAATTTGTTATAATTCTGATACATTTTCTTTTTATCCTTATGTATACTTTTTGGCCAAAGGTTAAGTTCTGATAATTATAGCATTCATAACAATATAACTCGTTTTTTTCAATTTCATATAAAACCAAGTTTGTTGCTCTCGCGTCCAAAAAGGATGTTAATAAAAAATAAGGAGCAGAGAAACATGTGCGTTAAAAATTAAGTTATAAAGATCGACCATTCGGTTTAACACGAACTTTGGCCAAAAAACTCGAGGGTCAACCACGTCGAACTCCAATTGGCGTAAATTCTAGTTCATTTTTAAAAGGATTACAAAGTCTGGACTTGTGATCTTTAGTCATTCTCTCGTTGACAACCCAGTTGGAAGAAAATTGGTACACATGTTTTATAACCTTAACACATAGGATAATATAATATAAAATCAGAACTATGGATAGGTGTACTACTTTCTAAAACGTCATTAATGTATAAAAGTGAGAGGGTAAACAGTGGTCTTAATTAGGGATCTCCTTTTTGGTAATAGTGATAAGCTTATATTAAACTGTGTTTAATAAAATATAAGAGTTTAGATTAATTTAATTTTACAACAAATGTGATGACTATCTTTTCAACGTAGCCCTGTGGCTACGTTAAGAAGATAGTCATCACATTTGTTGCATCATCACATTTGTTGCATCATCACATTAGTGCTGTATCACATTTGGTGGCAGATGGTCATCAGATTAAACAATTTGAACACACAGCATGTTCACAGGAACATGCTGTGTGTTCAAATTGTTTAATCTGTTTTAAAATAGTTCATAGTCATTGGCTATATCACAAGAATAGATATTTAATTGATTTCTTGTTATATTTATGTAATATGTAAAACAAACAATTAATTTTGTTTATAACGAATAATTATTTTAATAAACAGATTTTTAAGCATTCATTACAATCAGTTATGATAATCGGTATTATGGTCAACCATCATTTATGTTTCATCTCGCTAGCTTATTTCATTAGAATTTAGTAGTTTCAAGTAGTTTTTTGTTAGATGTTTGTTTTTAGTGTTTTTAAATAATGTTATGAGATACTTTTTTTAAATAATACGTGAAGAGAAAACTTTATACCTCTTTTACAGTTAATTGCGCTCATGGAGGAGATTAAAATTTAACAAGCTTATAGTTTATAATAGAGAGATTTGGAGAAATCTAAAATTTTTACATGTTATTCACAAATATATATTAAAGTAGATAAGCCAAACGTTTATTGTTTATATTTTACTATTCATGTCAAACACGTGATTTGTCTAATTAAAAATGTCACAGTGAAAAGTTATATTATCATAGAAGTCATAATAGTTTTATCGCGGTCTGACTACTGCGATGTATTGTCGGTATTAGGAATTTTGCGGTTTATTTTATTTATCAACAAAAGAAAATCAGCGTTTGTAGTATATGACTACAGCTAATCCTTTTGGTAAATTAACTTATTTCTAGAATTCTGATAACACTCTGCGGCCCATTATGACCACTACAGCCAATGTACGGATATCCGCGACAACCAAGCTGTCATCAGATGCAAGGGTTGACGACGACGTTAACTCGATCTCATAATCCCTGCTACCCTAACGACCGCTAGATGGTGTCGACGTCTGGTCAGATCGACTGACGGATGTTTGACGCTGCAGAGCTAATCTGCATAGATTGCAGCGAAGAATGGCCATCAGGATTGCACGTGGATACCGAACGGTATCCTTCGAGGCGGCCACCATCCTAGCTCAGTTTTCACCCCTGGATATTCTGGCAGAGCAAGTACTCACCAGGCGTGGATGCTTTGGTGAGTACTTACATACGATCGGGCGCGAACCGACAACGCAATGCCATCACTGCGGAGGAGGCCAGGATTCCGCACAACACACGCTCGCCGAATGCCCTGCATGGGAAGTCCAGCAGCGGATCCTGGTTGAAAGGATCGGCCCGGATCTCTCCCTGCCAGCCACTGTGGCGGCTGCGCTGGATGGTAGACTAACGTGGGCGGCACCAGTCTCCTTCTACGAAACTGTTATGGTTTAGAAGGAGACCACCGAAAGTTATCGAGAGAGGGCTGATCCTACTAGAATAGGATGAGACCAGGGCGGAGGCACAAAGCGTATCGCCTCTTCCTCTAAATAACGTCCTTTGATGAAAACGAACATTGGATCCTAGGAGGTTAAAATGGTAACCTGACCAGCCGCTAGTGACGATCCGATTCGATTGGTTAGAGTCTGACACTCGCTGGTGTGCGAAGCCACAGTGCTGTCAAGACCTCCCGGTGGTGGAGCTGACCGCTCAGCGCGCGCCTACTTGACCAGCGCGTCGTACCTCCTCACAGTCGATGCATATCTCTGTGATCAGTAATTACAGAGGCATCGCCTTTTAGACTGAAGCTTCGCTTACATAACACTGTTGGGCAATATATAATATAGTTGGGCAATATGGAGGAATATCGCAGCTGTAACCTGGCGAACTATCCAAACGAATCCTACTAAGCATATACCATAAAAGTCCTTCCACTAATACCTCTTGATAATACCCCTGGCGGGAGCTGTTAGACGGTTATACATTGGATTATTTAAATTTAAATTAAACGACTGCTTGTGACTACGGACACTGCAACGTGTTTGAAACGTCAAGAAACGACAATGTAAAGCAATGCATAGCATATACGCGAAGAATCCGTTCTTTATTTATGCTTAGTTCAATTTGTAACAATCACGAATTTCAATTATTTTTTTATATTATTTATTTGCAGCCTGGGACATCACGACTAACATTTGTTAATGATCGTAAAATATTGAGTACTAATGCTGTATATGTACAGCATCGATTTTTGTTTTGCCAATGTAGATAATGATGTCTAACTTAATGTGAAATATTCGCAATTGCAGACGCGGATACGTTTATTCGCAATAATACTACTACTTAATTATTATAGGAGTAAATTGTCTAAGCGATCAAGGAAAGATTACTTTTAAGGTTAATACTGAATTAAAAATGCAATGTCTAAAGACTTATCAAGAGTAGTTTAGTAGTCTGTAAATTTAATTTTAGTTAAGTTTATAACATATATATATATTGCCATTAAATATATATTATACATGTTTATACAAAAAGTGTCTTGATAATAATACGATAGTTAACGCTAGCTGTTTCAAGCTTACTTCCTTAAATTGGGGTCTACGAACTCTAAGGCGAAATATAAAACGTTCCGCACAGGTTACATGACCTTACTTAACCTTTCAAAATAAATGTAATAAAAACATTTATACGACTCAACCAATACTTGCTTGCTATAATTTTAACATAATTAGTAAACATTACTAATTATGTTATCTAAAAATGATACCGATGACCTCGCATATAATTTGGCTTTCAAATTGCTACGCACAGATAAGTGACCTCTGAGGTCACTAATCAACTTAATAATGACAATTGTTACTATAACCAATCTAGAAATGCAAAAAGAAAGTAACACAACGCATAAACACCGAAGCGTTTTCTTCTATGAAGTTGTAGTTTATCACAAAATTAGAGCGATGCCCCCAGGCAATATATCTGCAGCTGTAAAAAAAAGGCCTAAAATTATAGGTTCATTGGATCGATTTGGTGACAAATAACAATTAAATACTGCTTTGTTTCTTCAATTTATTAATAATATGATATTTTTGATACAGTGTCAAAAAAGCGAATCGTTTGAAAGCACATTGAAGTTATAACTATCTAACTAAATAATATAAAAACGTTCGGTTGTGTCTACAAAATTTATTCAACTTTATCAAATCAAATTATCTTTATTCAAATAGACCTTTACAAGCACTTTTGAATCGTCATTTTTAAATTTTGTTCGTGAGAAAGCTACTACCGGCTCGGAATGCAGTTCTGCTGTGAAGACCCGGCGAGAAACTTAACAGTAGCTCTGTACCGTTATAGTCAGTATTTAAGTCTGAATTCAATGTAATAGCCATTCCATATATGAGTTAATCATTTAAGTTCCCCACATTTTGACCACTTTCTACCAGAAACTCTTGAACAGTGTAGTAAGCTTTAAGCAACAAAAAATTTTAATTTTAGAGTTAAAGGTGCCAAGTGGTAGATCTAAGATACTTGTACTGGAATGTGTGGCTTATCACATCGCTTTTTCCCTCCATGCCAATATCCCTTATCAGCATTCCTTACAGTACTTGAACTCACTTCTCGACACCCTCGCCAGTCTATCACTTAGGTCTACACGAATTTAACTTCAGTTTTATCGTCATTCCGTTTAAAGTATACACGCGCGTTGCGGCTACTCAAGGATCCCTTTTATATTTAAATTAAAGTTTTAATTAATCCTTTTTAAATAGGTTTGCAATAAATAATAAATAAATTCTCATAAACTCTACCAAATTTCATCTCACTCAGTTAGCGCAACAAGCTGTAAAAGGGGTACAAAGATTTCTTCTCGTAGAAGTCGAGTGACACTATTAGTGAAAAAAATACCGAAACCTGAAAAATCTGTAAACATTCTAATGACTTCTACTATAATCATCATAGTCATCGTTCATTACTAATTCACCTTTGTCTTTTCTCATGTAAACAAGATTTTATATTTTCGCTCTGATTTCAAATCTATCCCGAGCCGATGAACACGTCATGCGTACGCTATATTTACGTGGGGTTTATTAAAAGTCTCATGTTTACGTACGGAGCACGCACCTCACGCACAAACCGCGAACGCCCAATAATCTCCCATGTCGTTTGCATCCATGAGACCTGCGGTGACCGTAGGCATAGAACTTTATTTTATAAATAGGTAAACTAAAATAACATATGAGGTTTGGTTATTTGAACAGATTTGTTTTCTTTTCTCCATGTGGGATAATCTACTTTGCAGAGTCGGCCTAAAATAAGTGGGTAGGTACCAGTTATTCCACCGTCAAGCTACTGCTGTGTGTAAGCACTGCTGTAATCCTTTTTAGCTTGAAGAGCCATGCTTTTGCTTGCGAAGTTCAGAAACAAGCAAGTTTTGTGAGTTACCTTATCAGACAGGAGTACCGCTTACCATCAGGCGTACGACTTGTTCGTCTCATCACTATATCTCGTAAAATAATATAAAGGACTTACCGTTGTATTACGAATAATATACGTGTACCGTTTTCAAGTACTTATTCGAACTTACCCGTGCCTTCTCTTCGCTCGCATAAAATTTAATTTCGTCAAATTTATCCCTTTTCTGTTAATTTTTCATCACCGCAAATATAAAAGTTATAAAAATAAATGCGAGCACAAAATAGATACGAGAAAGAAAGATAAAAGAAATAATTAGTGGTAGGAGAATTTGGAAGAATCCATCAGAAGATTAGAACCAGGGCATTGCCAATCACTCTACCGCACATAAGCACTACTGTGTCTGATCTGAATGACAATGTATCCAACATGATCACTGAGAACAAGGATATGCCATTTCATACTTTTGAGTGATGAGTGCAGCAGAGATCCGAGTAATTTTAAACGACAATGCGCTATTATGGGAAAGCGTGTCATTAATTGACCACCAGAAGGACGACCTTCTTGTCTCCTCGTTCTAACACGTTGACGCCAGCGCGGATACTCACGTTCCGTTCCGTGCGGCGGCGATTCAACTAGCGGTCCGCCCCACGAAGCGGCATGGCATCAAATTACACCGTTCAATGCTTGCGCTCTAATACCCACTAGCCGATTCGGATAGAGCGAATTTCCAAAATTCTGACGTGGCCTGCACGTAGTCTGGCCTGCCGATAGCACCCCCGGTTGCCAGTCCCACGAATTGGGGAAAAACCCTAATTCCTTTTTTATAGCCCTAAGCTCGAGTATGACGAGACGGCGATGAAAAAATGTTACAAACGGTTAGCACACCTCAAAGGCACTTAGTACGCTGCGAAAAAAAAAAACAGAAAAATGGAATTTTTTCGAATGTTTGGTTATTAAATGTTAATGTATGCTGTTGAATAATTAAAATAAAATTTAATAAAATATATTTTTTGATATAAACCGTGACCCATCATGTGGATCATGCCGCCCCTCGGAACAATCAAGCATGACCCACCGGTGAGTCATGCCGTCCCACGGAACAGACAAGTATGACCCACCGGTGGATCAAGCCAGCGTCAGCGTGTTAATCCCTAAAAAACAGTACAAAACGAATGCAGTGCCAAAAATCACAATATAACCTTATATACCGGCCGGGCAAATATTTCTCAGCAATACGTCGATGAGTACCGGAACAAACTTGTGTCTGAAGTTGAAACTTTGTTGAGCAAAGTTTCAGACTGGGGCCGACTAAATTTAGTCCAATTCAACCCCAAAAAGACACAAGTTTGCGC
>DWHO01005155.1:0-10515 GCA_018247575.1 Eurytides lysithous rurik | reverse complement strand
AAATTTCATTCTGATTGAAATTTTCACTGCGAACATGTCCTTAAAACTAAGTAGGATTTATACGAAGTCGGTTAATACATTTTATAAAAAAATTAAATTATCCCATTATTAATGACCAGAAATGATCGTGTTGCAAAGGTACCTTGCATCTTGGCAGACATATTAGTCGTCAATTTGAATGTTTTCATATTTCGCCAGAAATTCGATGATTTTAAGGAACGCGTTTAGTTTGTCAGCTATTGATCGAGGAATAACTGAAATACTGAAATAAGGTGCCTCCAGTGACCTGCTCTTTCGAACTCGATCACATATTTTTATATATTTACATATCTGTAGAATCTGAGCTATTGCATTGTTTTTGTGGCGTCTCGAACTGAGGTCTCATTGATGTTGAGTAGTGGTTTTAAGGACAAATGTGCAAGGTTCCCTCTATCATAGTTGCTGTTATAAATGAAGGCAATTCAAGGACGACTTGATCTAATTCTCGCCAAAGATATCAAACTCAAAATATGTTCCCAGTCCTCTCGGGATCTAGGAGATAAAATTCAATTTTTTTCTGTCGACAGTATGTATCAAAGAGATTTATGCAATATTTTGTTGATGATCTAACTGCACGAACTGCTTCAGTGGATTGTTGCGTTATGTCCAGAAACGATAACGCTTTATTCACCATCAAAAATAAACGTCTTCTATCATTAATATTGTTTCAATGTAAAAATTCTTCAGCCATTTGTAAAGTTGGAATTAAAGCTTCTCAGAAAGATTTTTTTGTCAGGATGCAATGATTTAAAATATCCTCTGAAATATCGTTCTTATACTCACAAATCGTTTGCATTGATTTCGAAACGAAACATGCCGATATGAAAAACTGCAAACATTGTGCGTCTATGATGTGTTGATGTGACATAATCTGTAAAAGCTGATTTACGACATGTCGCACAGATGTCCATTTACAGTTCTCAGTCGCTGAAATGACGTTGAATCGCTAACCTTTACTGACATAAGACAGTAGTAACATTTGAAACAATTTTGAAGTCTTACATGTGTAGTAGAGTGATATTTCAGCATACAGCAGTGTGTGAGCAAAAGTATCTGCTTGTGAAACGAAAAAGCTTGTTAAAGTTGACGATGTTGGTCGTGCCGTTTTGTCCGCCTCTTTCTCTGGATTGGAATACACTCGTTGTTCATTTTCCAAAGGTGCTGCCAAATTGAGTACTGTAGAGTGTCTTTATTTAGTCTTTATTAGTGTATACTTAGTTACTGCTGACATAGCGGCTCATCCGATATATCTTCATCGTTTTCATTTGTTACAATGAAAATAGCCATATTGATGCCTTCGTTTACATATTTAATTCATCACCTTTACCGCATTACATTATTCTACATTGATATGGAATATTCGTCTCCAAATGCCTTGGAAAATTTATGCGAGTACAGTCGTCACTGATCGCCGACAATACAATGGGTATTCGACATTGCCTGTGATAGTGTCAACAATTAGATCTCTCGGGTATCGTTTGACACACTACTGCCTTTTAAAAATGTCATTATTTTGTGCCTGTCCCACATATTTAACTGGTTTGATAATATAGCATTTAGAACTAAGAAAACTAAATGTGTACAATTTACCTTAAGTCATAATCACAGTTTGTTACTTAACAATGACGAACTTTCTGATTCAACTGTTATTTTTGGGATTGGATATTTTTGGAACTCTAGATTAAAAAAAATCTTGTGGAGCACCCATTCCTCTACACTTGCGGGTAAACTCAGCCAGCGTCTGTGTGTAGTGAGGAAAGTAAGACAACTAACTGATGTTAATTAAGTTCGATTAGTTTATTTCCGTTATTTTCATAGTATTACGATATTCTATCGTGCGGTATTACTGCTGAGATAAATTAGATAAATTAGTATTTATTTTTCAAAAGAGCTGTGCATGCTATTTATAATCTCAAAGTCCGAGATTCCTTGCGAGGCATTTTTTAAAAAAAGTCGTATTCGGACGGTTACCTCACCATATATACTCTGAACTTAACTACTAAATTTAAAAACTTTCTTAAAACTCAGTTATAGAGACGAGGTAAATACTAGTAATAAAAATAAGCGTGTCACAACACCTCGATTTTGTCTTCAATTACCACTTGAGCATAGAAATAATCTATTGCGTAAATCTTATTGTACTGTTCAAGAGTGTCTGGTGGATTAAAATTTCGAAAAAAAAAGATGTTGAACCTGTCCAGCCATTTTGGAGTTAGACTAAAATACGGAAATTATATAGAATATGATCGTTCTATTCATAATGCTATAAATTTAAGTATTCTGCGTCACTAGTAGTAAAATAATTATTTTTTATAAAATGTCTTAGTAAAATTTTCAGAAACTGTGTATAAAAAAGAAACTGAAGCCTTTGATGTTATTTTATTAATCGTTATACGTTAAACTTATCTCTAGAAATTGGAACTCTTATGGCCAGAAAGTGAAAAAAAAGTCGTGATAACAAAGATACGGGTCGTGACGACATTTATCACTAATTAAATTTGAATTGCTCAGTTATTCAATATATAAATCAATACAATCGCACTTGTCTTAGATACACTACGATGAAATATCGTTTATTATTCAATTTCAACATCGTACCTGCTGTCGATAAGAAATCAATACTCAAATTTGCCTTTCAATTTGCATTAATACCGTTCTATGCCTCGTTAACTTCAATTGGGTCCCCACTTCATAAGAAATGAGAAGCGTAGACCCAATTACTGCTACGCGCTACTTCATATGCGCTAAGTATTTCCAACATAGCCCAATATTGTAAACAGTTTTGTCTCATTTTGTACAAATACTATATTATTTTGAGCATTATGTATATGTATAATAATTGTGTTTGTCTGTGTCAGACCTTTTACTTTACTCAGAAAAAGTCTGATCTAGATTAAAAAACAAAACTTTTAAGCTTTATTATATATATTTCGCGGGGAAAAAATAGTATAGAATCTTATTTACAAGTGTTCCTTCTTGCTTTAAAGTTACGTAGAATTTGTTACATGAGTAATTAGGGCATTAGTGTCCGTGCTTCTCAATACATTAATACGTAATTATAATTATTTCTGTTTTGATACGTAATTTTAATAATTGTCATTTGTTTTCTTTTTTATTTTAAACCCTTCACATTGACTCGACTTTTTGGCTTCGGCAATGCATCATATGACACTTTTCTATTTATTTAAAAATTAAAAGCGACAATAAAATGTGATAGATAAAGTGCGTTTAGGGTGGGAAAGTTTTGGGAGTGGGCCATCTCACTTGTAAAACTTACTATCATTTGGAAAGAAGGGTGATAGTGGTGGACCACCGACCACTTCACCGGACGAAACGCAAAAGCACAAACACTTAACGCCATTTTTCTGTGATTTTGTGGCACTTATCCGAGCCGAATCAAAAGCTTTAGTTGGAATGTAAAGCAGTTTGACATGATTTGAAGCGATTATAATATGTTCTGTCTCGAGTGCTCGCCCCGTATGTACTACACGTACCTTGCTTCGTCGACACCTCTGAGCCGGAAGTTATAATTCGAAACTCCCACCTATCTCCTTGTTGTTCGAAACATCTAATGCACGATTAGATATCGTGTCGCCGACTGCGTCCTCGTTAAACGTAACTTATAAAATATATTTTCATTTCGCATTTTTTATAAGAAAGGAGTTGATAATATTATAACAATAAATCCGAACATTTTAAAGATATAATACATAAGATACGAGCACAAATCCGCACGTCTGTTAAATTAATTATTGAAAAAAAATTTGTTGCTGTATGTAAATATATCTTATATTTAAAAAAGGTATAATTTAAGTTAGTACATGTATAATTTTAATATATTTTTATTTTTATACTCTATTTCATTCCAAGGAAGGGGTTTTTATTTCTTCTGTTTAAAACTGTCTATATTTGTATTTTTACAGCGATTATTTTTTTAATTTACTTTGTATAATGGTATTATATTACGTTACGTTCCATTACGTTTTAATCTTTTGTCTATGACACATTGTCTCAATTACAATCCGAAAGTTATCTAAGCCTAATCGCAGCGAGCATTAGCGGTAACGTCTGCGACCTCTAACGTACAAGCAATTTCTTACTTAGTTACGAGGGTACAGTCGTTGTTTCAATAGGGTATAGTTTAATTTCTGGGTTACTTTTAAATCTATTGTGAATGGATGAAATCCAAGAATTGTATATGCCAAATTGCTCTGGGATTTATAAAATAAAAAAACATTAATGGTAATTGTCTTACACTCTCATTTACAATAAAGTGAAACATGGCGACAACATGGTAAAAAAGATTATAACTAAGAGGATTACAACAACTTTGTCCGACTAAAATAAAATCTAGTACGTAGCAACATGAGATAATAATCCTAAAAGAAAAAAGATTTGTTTTTCCTTTTAACGGTGGTAGAGCAACTCAGTAGCTCCCGCTGCGGCTGTATGGCCCTCAAACCGGATAAGTACCATGACGTCACAGAAAATCGATGTTGAGTTGAAGTATTTGTGCTTCCGCATTTCATCCGGTTAATAAGGTGGTTGATGGCCCACCCTCCTCCCTCCTTTTCCAGCCCTTTTCTTGCCTTTCCCTACCTCTTCCCATTCCATTCTAAAACTTCCTACCTTAAGTGTGGGCATTAACGGGTAACGGTTACTGCTTTCCATGCTTTCCATCAGGTGAGCTGCTTGTTCGTTTGCCCACCTACACCATAAATAAAAAAAATATATGTGAACATCTAAATTTTATTTTATGGCAAATTCTGGGATGATTATATATGGGATGATTATATATATATATATATGATTATAATACAAAATATTTCAATTAAAGTTTTTGAAACTGTGCAAAAGTTTGATCAAAGGACTTCACTGTTTTGTATTAAAAGTGGATTTAATATACGAGTATCTCCAAGTTTTCATTTAAAATTATATAATTATTATCTTTCACCATACAAATCCTTACCAAAGACTTTACGACGTTAACGATTCTATAACATTCATTACTAAAGAAATACACTACTAATTATGACAATTGAAATATAGTATTTTTGTTACAATAAAGATACTACACTTTGCTACACTTTGCTTGCTTCGCTGAATTTCGTAGCTCTTTCAGTGTTTCTTTATCCTTGGTGTATTTATCACATGAAATGCATCGTTAATCGGGCCTCCAACTCTCATTTTTCTTGCAGTGGAAACCCAATTGTAGTTAACGAGGTATTCAACAGTAGCACTTCGGGATGACGACACTGCTAATAGTTGATTATTTACACAGGCAATGCAAGGGAAAGGAGTATAAATTACTCCTTTCCCTTAAAGTGATTGGTGTTTGGTGGTCAAATTCGAGTGAAGGTTTTCTAGGAAGAGTATAACTTGACCACTTTATCCATTGTATAAAGTAGTTTTTTTATTGTGCCATTTATGCTTTGACAAATCATATATGTAACATTAAAAGTAGTTTTCACGCACGCACGCACGTAAGCACGCACGCACGCACACACACACATACACACACAAACACGCACTCACACACGCTTGCATGCACGCTAAGTACTTTTACTTCTAAACATAGTTTTAATACCTAATACTTGGGGTAACAAGGGGTGGAGACCTGATGAACTGATAACACAAGCCTTGAGTTTAGTTTGGTACATCAGTCTCACACAATACTAATCATCTTTGTATATATAATACCATTATGTCAAACGATCTGTATTGTGGAGAAAATAAAGGGATATTATTATTATAGTATGAGTGTATTCGCTTACTTAACTTAAATTACTTAAATGAATAATGTATACAATTTACCACATTTTTTTTTAAAACAAATTATAACTCTGGCAAATTTTGTCCTCCTCCTTCATAGAGAGTACAAAGTATTCTCTTCGTGTATTAATGTATAGATATCTTTTTTTAATGGAGTGGGCTGACAAACAAGCAAGTGGCTCACCTGATGGTAAGCGATCACTGCCGTCCTTAAGAGGGGGACATTTTTGAGGAGGTAGAGGGGGAGGGGAGGGCAGAAGGAAAAGAGTGTGTGGGAGGAATAGAATAGAGGGGGATGGGCCACTGGCCACCTCAATCACCGTACGAAACGTGAAAGCAAAAACACTTCCACTTTACGCCAATTTTCTGTGAGGTCGTGGTACTTATCCGGTTGGAACCGGCCAATTCAGCAGCTGGAGCAGCTGCGTGGCTCTACCTTTACTGTTTTTTATAATACCGAGACCACCGTAAAATGATATCAAGAGACAGAGAGTACAATGCAAACATATTACTTTTTGGCGCTGCTAGAGATAAGCAGTATACAGTTAGCCAGTTCATATTTTGTAACAACCTTCGATTAAGTAAAGATCTCAAATTTTCAATTGCAGATAAATCAAAATTAGCGTCAATTGCTTTCTTAAAGAAGTTAAGGAGTTTAAATTTTAGATTGTTGCCATTGATAATTATTAAACAGGGCAAACGAGACTATTAATTGCACAGAGTTCTTCAAAGTGGGAAAGAGTTATTAGAACACTGTTGAATGATGGGCCATTACAGTCGATATGTGCTTGATTCAAAATATTAACTACTTTAATGTATTATATATATTAACTACTAACTTTACTTTTTTTTTCATTTTCGGTATTATGAATTAAATAAGAAAAGATATTTGTTTTTGTACGAATGCATGATTTTGCAAAAAACATTTGTTTTGCATAATCATGCACTTGTGAGTCACCCTTATAAATGATTTTAATCTCAATGCCCACGTATTTCGGCAATTACGTGAAACTAAATGGTAGTTAATGAAAGCAAGCAGACTGTAATCTCGCAAAGGGTAGGATTAAGACAAAACAGACTGGCATAAAATTTACTTTATCATTTTAAAACCTCTGTCATATAAAGGCTATAAAAGGACCATCTGGATTTATAATTTAAGGACAACTTGAACAATTGTAAAATCGTTTACTGCTGCTAACGGTGCCGGAAATCAGGCTCAATCTAAGTTAAAATAATAGTTATACATTCTGTATGCTGTATAAATACATATCAAATCTAAAAATGAAAAGAGATAGAGAAAGAGATTTTTGTTGACAAATGCATTGAAATTTCTATCAGAAATTGAACGAACTAAATATAATTAGGCATTATCACATCCGTCTAATTTATTTTTCTTGGAAACTTCTGCTTTAGATCAACATCAACACGAGACAAACGTCAACTAGTCCCACGCTGATGGTGCTTTTGTGTAGTAAAAGATCTTTTTTTTCATTTTTACTTAGTATATATGGCGTCGTTTCACTGGAGAGCGCAACACATATTCTATCATAACAACAACCATGTTTTCATTTGACCTAATTCCCCGATCCACTTATTTATATTATAATTATCTTTAGTCTGAACAACAGTCTTTTCCAGAAAGTCCTAAGAATAACGATGTCAAAAATGCATATTAATGACTTCAGAATAATCTTTGAAGCAGTTTCTAAGCACAATGAATAATTAAATATTCAAGAGGCTGTTTATATTGAGGGTTATTGTAAGGTAGCTAAAGAAAGTATGCTTGCGTTGACGCTCGCTTTATCTATCTAATATTTTGTAATATCATGAAGAGAATCTTAATAGATATGAAAAAGAACTGATTTTTACAAACTTTGTTATAAAACTGTATTTAACTACTTTACATATAAACTATACGTGTTTGTTATGTTATAAAAACGTTTCATATTTTGATATCATTTTTATTTTTGGGTCTCTTTATAACTTTTAATCAAGTCCGTTCCGCCAAGCAGTTGCCATTAAGTATTAACTTTTATCAAGAACAACTATGTACTCTGTTACATTTTTTTAAAATGTGAAACCCGCATTTCGATTTTAGAAAATTTTAAACGAATATTAGCAGATTCTTTAATTCTTATAATGGACTTTTCTTTACAGAACTTTTGGGGAAATAATCAATTATAGTACGAAATGGACCTTTCATTACATAATGATTCTCGTTATCGTATTACAGTACCTTACAAATTACACAGAGAAAACACTACGTATGTTTAAATGCATGAAAAAAATTACTTTGTAAAGGTATGCACGTGTGCTTATTAAAGGCAACACAGCCTTCTACGTTCACACGCAGATACGCGAGTCGCGTAAAAAGGAATTTAAAATTTGCCTTTTTGAGGAAATCCAAGAAGATTAATCCCTTACCTTTGTTTCTTTTGTTTCATTACTTAATTCCCTTACCTCTTCGTTCTGTTTCCAGTAATCCGGAGACCCTAACCCACAAATTAACTAACTCATTAATCACGAGAAAACAGCGGCCTTTTTTTTGGAGCTACTTTTAAGGGTCGCAGCAAAGGGTTAAAGGTGAAACTGAAAAAATATTTCATATTTTTTCATTTGTCTTATTTGGTAATTTTCTCTTTTGTTACAAAAAAAATATATTTAATCTAGTGTTGATCGAATAGTGTATTGCCTTTTACTTTTACAATAATTGATTCGATTCAATATGTCTGTTTTACCTTAAGCCTGACAATTCCCTATTTCTAATTTTACAATAGATTAGTGTGGTTAAACTTTTTGTTCAAGTCATAACATTTTTATAACAGTCTAAATAATTTTACGTGAAGAGAAGATGTACTTCTGTACTCGCTTTTTTGTCTGGACTTCTGCAAAATAGTAATGATTAATTTGCAGAAGTACAGACGAAAATAAATCTATTCATTAAGATAAAATAACACATTTATTTTTTAATTAATACTGATAATATCGAACAGGTCATTTGATGTATCACAAATGGTATAGTTCAAAATTCTGTTATGTAATGGAGGTAACGGCAGTGGCTTAGTGGTTTATTGTTAACAACTTGCATAAAAAATTTGCTGTATTAATAGTTATGAATAATTGAGTTCGAAATATCGTTTTTTTTTAATTTGGATTGTTCTTCAGTGATTAATCATTACTACAAATTTGTGTTAATGTTCTTGTGTATCATAAAAATAATGTAAAATACATTAAGCTATTATATAAAAAGTTTATAAAGTAGAGTTGTCATTAGGGGTTCAAGTTTTCGATACTTTCATAAAGTGTAGTAATTGGGTCATTTCGATTATCGAGTTAGTTCACTCGAGTGTCGAGTTAGTTTGGATAGCCTTCAGTAAAGGGACCTTGTCATCCTATTAACTTGAGTGTTGACATAGCAGCCCCAACGTTTTGCAAAATTTTATTTTATTTGTCCCAGCAAATTGAGCCGTATCTCAGTGTTCGGGTGCCTTTTAATTCAATATACTCGGGCAATCTGAGTTCATATCTCGGTGTTGGAACCAATGAACTTATTGATTAATAGTAACCAATTGTAAGCTAATGCTAATTTACCACGTGCTCAACGGCGAAGGAAAACATCGTGAGAAAATCTCCATATTTAAGAAATAATGAAAATAATAAATTATTAAATATGTGAAGTCCGCAGTAAACCCACGTGGCAGTTTGTGCTTATAAATTTTCTATATAGAGCAGGCCTGTGCCAAGCAGTGGGACGTATGCATAGACTGTTAAATTACTTTTTTAAATACACATGTGCGATTTCTAATGAATAATGAAATGAAATAGGGGATATATATATGTATCGGATCTGGGTGTCTGTCCGCGTAAAATTCATGTATGTAAAACGCCTTCATAACACAAGATATTTCTATGTTACATACAATATCTTACTATAGAGGCAGCGTTAAAAAATTAAAATCAGGTAATTATAACTAAAATCAAATTGGTCTTGTACCCTATTCAGTACGAAGAAAAAAAAATAACCTTCATTGAAATAGAAAATGAGACGATCGAAGTCGGTATTACAATTTTTAGTTAAACGATAATTCAAAAAAAAATTGTTATACTAACTTGTAATTTAATAATTACGAGTAGAAATTAAACACGAATTCAACTCTTGCGTTAAAGACTAACATCATCATACTGCTTATTTAAAACAACCGCATAAACCTAATAACGCGGTGAACGAAGCAAGAATGCTCCCGAGATTAAATCAGATTAGCATTTCGCAGCATCTCTTACGTGGATGAAGTATTTTGCTTTAACGTGCTTCATTATTAACAATATTCAGACGAGAACGTTTAAGCTTGCTTTGGTTGAAGACCGGTAAGTTAAATGCAGTTAAACAAAGTTGAGAAGAGTAATACAAACATATGCATATTCTAAAAGAGATAGCTTGAGTCATATTTGGAAAAAAGTTTTTTCGAGTAATTTATCTTCTTCTGTCGTGAACGGCCTACCTGGGCGTTTTTGATCTTCCAGTTCAAAATTTCCAGCTTCAAACCGAGCAAACCACTTTCGCACTTTCGTTTCTTCCGGCTACAGCATCCTCGTCATAAATAGCTCATATCTTATTTCCGCTTGTGTAGCATTTTTGCCCTTTCGGAAAAAGAAAAGCATTAAATACCTATAATGCACTTTATTTGCAATCATATTCTCAGGCGT
>DWHO01005154.1:0-10516 GCA_018247575.1 Eurytides lysithous rurik | reverse complement strand
ATACCCATCCGATGCATGGGTCATCTTACTATTGAGGCAATATGGTGATCAGCCCGTAATGCCCTAATCCAACTAAGAAACAACAACACAAAGTCAATGCCCTCCGAACCCACGACCTTCGTTTTGTAAAGCGCGGGCCCATATCACTAAGCCACGGAGGCAGTTATCTAACAACATTTAACAACAACAGTATCCAAATAACAAAGCGAAGAAAAAAATCCCAACTAAAATGCTATACTATCCGAAAGTTTATTTTATTTAAAACAAAGATTGCTCGCGCAAACCCAAGTGACTTAATATGAAAAGCCTGAGACATTTTTATACCAGACATATATCAAGTCGATAAAAAAAACAATGTAAGTAAGTAAAGAAGTCATTTGTGAATTGTAGCGGCTATAATGTGATGAGAAAACTTTAACGATAAGTCCGCGGAATTGTCCCTTGTCGCGCTCAACGTTATTTAAGTTAATGACAAACGAATAAATCAGTGGTGGTTTAGTAGGTACTAAGGTGAGTATGGCAACTGAGGTCTGACTAAATTAATACTTAACTTTTCGTTAAAAAGAAACCAATTTACGAATTTTGTTGTGTCCAATTTGATTTTAAACTCATGACATTTCGAACACTTTACTGACTCCTTGGTCATGAGACATACTAAAATGATACACATACAGCTCTCTCATTTAACCCGGACTGCCCTCAAATCATATATTCATTTATATTGGTCCGACCTACGCAGTATGAGCTTATAGTTTTTTATGGAGTACGCTGAACCAACAAACGATCAGACAATTAACACCCAGATACAGATCAAAAACACGTGCTTATCGCAAGAATATTTTATTCTGGGTAGGAATCAAACTCATAACCTTTGGTTTGCAGTCAGGAGCACTAACCACTACACCAATGGGCCAGTCGAAATATTCGTCGATCTAATAGTTTGAAGTTTCGAGAATTCTACCACTAACATAATAATAACGATATGATATAAAATGGATAGTTTACATAAGTTCAGTAGTTTCTCTGATGAATCTAAAATTATTAATTTTGGTATTCTTTCTCTATCATTAAATCGATTTTTAATTATTTTTGAATAGAAATTCTTTAATAGGTATAGAAACAAAAATCTATAAAGCTAAAAAAAATCTTAACTCGTGTAACTTGTGTGATGATTTATTTCATTCGTTTTACCGAAATTAAATCATAAATCCATGTGCACGTCGTTTTCAAAATTATAACGTCTTTCAAAATTCAAATTTCCCTAGCAACTTAATATCTATTTTTTGAAAAATGAAATTGGTAATCCTTGACAATATTAAATAAAACAGAAATAGATGAACAAACGTTTTGTCGTCATTGGTCCTTTTGTTATTTTTAACGTCAAATTACCTTAGATGGGCCCACTACAAACCCTTATCTAATGTTAGCGTCATACACGTGTACTCCCACGCTTTGAACTTTTCAAATATCTGATTTGATTTACACGTACAGAGGTCGTTTGATGATGTTCTTGGCAAACACGCATATATACAATTTTAGACAACTACAGCTTGTCTATGATAAATTAATAATGATAAATATCAAGAAAAATCCGTTTAACATCTCACACGTGTCATCTGGATTGGCATTGGATTGCATGACACGTGTGAGATGTTAAACTAGGCGAAGCCTGTACTATGGTAACTAGTCGACTTATATTCGTACTTAGATGTTTTTAAAAATTAATAATATTAAAAAATGTAATACATAGATAGGTAACACCAAAACACAGAACAAAGACGGAGGGAGGGAGGATAATAATGGGAGCGGGAGGAGAGGAATTAATGGAAGGGATGGAGGAAAAGGTAGAAAGAGAAAAGTTTTTAGAAATTCGAAGTAATAATCAATCATGGGCATACACAGCATTATCATATAATTTACAATTTATTAAATTAGAAACATTAAAAAAAGCATTCGTTTATCATTTAAAAACATCTAATTTTAAAATTTTACTATATTCAAATGTTTTTGGCAGATTCTACAATAGATAACGTCCATTACCAATGGTTTAATAATTAATGAATCTCACTTGCTCAAGACAAACTCAAATTTTACGCCTCAACTGTTCAGGGTGACAAAATTTTTATCGCTACGGACCCAGGTGTTTTTAATTACTTTAGTAAATTTACGTGGCTCCATAACCAAAAGCTTATAATGGATTTTACTTAAGTACACACTTTTATGTGAAGCGATCTTAAGCACTTATAAATTCACGGGTTTGGTAAACAAAAATTAATAGAAAATTTCAAGAAAGAGCCTTAGATTCCTGAAGCAAATATATAATCTATCTATATCTTAATGAATATTGAAAAATGTTACGGCCTGTAAAGGTGACTGACGTTCATTACTTTTCAATTTTCCTTGATGACAAATCCGCACGCCAATGAATGTTTCAATAATGAACGATTCTAAGTGCTCAAATACGATCAGCTTATCGGCGAAGAAAAACATCGTGAGTCGATCTGCAAATTAAATAGTTATAAAAACTATTCCAAAATGTCCATCTACTACGCAGTCGGCGCGGTCTGTTCCATTAACACCTGAACATAGGAGCCTTAGTTAGGAGTAGTAGTTCCCAGCAGGAGTTGGGACGTACATCTTCACTTTTTGTCTGTTCGCAAACGATAGGTCTCGTGCGGGATCCGTTTGATTTGGTGGCCAAGCAGTAATATGTAGGCACCACTGTGCTCCGGTTTGAAAGGCAATGTTGCAAACGTAATGGGCAAAGAGATGTAACTTCATACAACTCTAGGAAGCGAGCAGCGTACAACCAAGAAAATTTGAACTCCTTATGCGTGCCAACGTTTTAACACAATACAGTTTTTCATAACAATTGCTTTGATGTACATAAATACTCTGGCCTGTTGGTGCTGTGGTTAGTGATCACTGAAAATCATAAAGAAAACTGCAATGTATTGTTAACAATTGATGTATATCTTTTGAATTTGTGCACTATTGATACAAATAATGTTTGTTTGCACTATTAAATAAACAAATCAATGAGACTTTATCATGACAGTCGAATTAAACAACTCTGTGAAGTAGGTGATACTAACTACCTAACCAATAAACTAACAACAATTTATATAAATGCAAACAAACAAAACAGAAAAAGATATCTATATACAAATCCTTCCTTACTTGTACCTTAAACCTAAACATAAGCACATGCCAAAGGTCCAAATCGGCAGAATTTAATTATAATTACCTAGATGGTAAATATAACAGTCTAAGCCGGAGTCTCCCTTTTTCGATAAAGACCTAAAATTTTACTGGTTTCGGTGAACCCTCTGCTATTACTTATTCCTAAAACTCGACAAAACATGTGAAGATTAGATCTAATTCACACCCCAGTTGGGTCTCTCTTGGACGCCAAGAGTCCACCTGGACCACTTTGGGAAATTTTCGATTTTATACCGAACTAAAGTCTACGGTATTTATTTTTGTTGCTTAATTTATTTATATATAATATGATTATTATTGATTCAATATTGCTGTATATGATAGCAAATATACGACAATTTTAAAGACAGATTAAAATAAAGTATAAAAACTTTCTAGCAATCCTTACTTAAATTATATTTTATTTAACAATATAAACACTGCAAAATGAGAATAATTTTAGTACATAATCAAAGTCGATCGGTCGAATCGAATACAGTCAAAATAAAATTTTATGTCATCAATAAGTCAGTTTTCTTTAGCCAGTAAATTGTTACATGTAATAACAAATACACAGAAAAACAAACCGTCAAACGAACTTTCATATTTATAATAACAGTGGGTATCATTATAAATGATAAGTAAGGATAAAGACTACCTTAATTAACTATGATTATGCGTATGAGTTTTCAGTTATAAAAAACATTAACTTGTGCGTGAACTGTGTGTACGTTTTCATAAGCCTTTCATAATTTTAAGATGAAATATCTCGCTTAAATGAAACATACATAACTACGAATACAATCTAGGACGGTGTTAGACATGAAATTCTGTTGCAAGGAAGATGACATAATGTTTTGCGACTTGTACTATCGTTAAAGCATACAATGGTATGAAACACAACATCAAATTGTTTACGCTCGTCGTAACGCTTGAAGCTTTTCGTAAAATGGATATATTTGAAAATTGCTTTCTTCTACGTTGTCAAGATTTGACTGCCGTCGTATTTACTGTTTTAACTCCATAAAATGACTTATGTAGTGGTTAGTACGTTCTTAAGTTTCGTAAGATGTGTGCTATTTATGATTCCAAATGCTTATTGGGTCGTTCTGGACCTAAATATTACACATGACGGTTGGAGCTAAATTCTCGATTAGGTGCAAAGGCTCGGCGTCACAGGTCATGGATTTGATTCCCACCAAGGATAAGTGTTTATATAAAGTAGCAATAATTGCTCCGGACCAAAATTAATTCACACATGCAGCGTTTTAAAAAGTTATTAGAAAAAATCCGACGTAACTAATACTAAAATTTAAACACCAATTATAAAGTTATGTACTTGGTGTGAAAAGTATAAACGTTTCTGCAAACAAACATGATAGTTTATAACATATTAAAGAATTCGCATTAAGTTGTAGACTAGAATATTAATTGTGAGCAAAATAATAATGTATGCAATTGCCTATTTCCAAAAAGCAGACTAGAGAATACGTGGAAACGGGAGCACTATGTAATTGAAGCGGTTGCCTTCTCGGTCTGCTCAGGTTGTATCGTTGGTGACAGTTTGGTGCAGATCTTAAGCTATTGGCCTCGGCGTCGTAGGTCGTGGGTTCGATTTCCACCAGGGGCAAATATTTGTACGAACTACAAATATTAGTTTCGGATCTGGGCGTTTGTCCGCCTAAAATTTATATGTTTAAAAAGCCCTTATAACACAAGATATTTCTATCTTACAATAAGGGCAGCGTTTTTTTTTTAAAGAATGAACAAAAAAAAGCAGTGAATTATTTATAAGTACATATTTATCTACGCTATCATTATTGATTATTGAAAAGTAACAAACATCTCACTGATGAGATACTGTGGTAACCAGACGGTTGAAATTCATACTTATATATTTTAAATACATAATTATATTTCACGGTGGTAGAGCCACGCAGCTGTTCCCGTTGCTGAATGGGCCGACTCGGACCGGATTAGTACCATGACCTCACAGAAAATCAGCGTGAAGTGGAAGTGTTTTTGCTTCCGCATTTCGTCCGGTGAGTGAGGTAGCCGGTGGCCCATGCCCTCCCTCTCCTCATTCCTTCTCTCACTCTTGTTCCCACTCCTCCTCCTCCCTTTCCCCCTCGATCATCCTCCCTCCCTCTCTTAAAATCTACCCCCTTAAAGACTGGCAACGCATATGCAAGTTTAGTAATGTTGCAAATGTCCATGGGCGGCAGTAATCGCTTACCATCAGGTGAACCGCTTGCTCGTTTATCAGCCTACTACATAAAAAAAATATATAACATTTATATCATTTTAACGCAGTGATAACCACATTCTGTGCGGTACTGTGGTTTTAACACAGAAGTGCAGTGTTTGTGCTACCACGTTTTGTCCGGCGAGTGAGGTGGCCGGTGGCCCATCCCCCTACCTCCCTTTCCTTTCTGTCTCGCTCCCTTCACTACCTCTTTTGTCATCCCCTCCCCTTTCCGCTACCGCTCTCCGCCTTCCTCCTTCTCACTCCTTTTCCTCCCTCTTAAATCTCACCTCTTAAAGGCTGCTACGCATTTACAAGTACTGTAATGTTGCAAATGCCCATGGGTGGCTTTTTATTCCAAATTGTTTTATTTTACAATAATTTTTTAACGTCTAACGATTTTACTACCTGTTCGAATAATCCTCAGTCCTAAGAAGAACAAGCAAAAGAAACTCGGCGGGACTTTAACTTCCTTACCATCAGGTCCACAACTTGCCCGTATCGCCACTTTGCCTTCTAAAAAAAAATACTAAGTATTTATCCGGCTAAGGTGTAGAATAATTTATTGACATAACATTTAATTTGTTTTTATTCCCCTAAACCTTATTTTCATTTTTATTTCCTTATATCAGTGAAAAAGCTCTCGGTCATTTGTGGAATATACTTAATAGCAGATTATCCTTAGGAACTTATCACAGATTAATGTCCCGGCAGAGGATTTTTATATTAAGGATAAGTGGGTCTAAATTTAATCTCTTTAATAAAATCCCAGTATAAAACAAAGTTAAAGTTTTACGTTGGATATAAATAAAATGAAATCTAAAAATCAATAAATGAGGTATTTTTATAATGAAAATAATTTACGCCTTTTGTGTATTACTTTAATTTAATAACATTTTCTTGCAAAATCAAAGTCAAAGTCAAAATTCTTTATTCAAAATTGGATTGGTTTACAATCGCTTTTTGACGTCTAATGATGCTACCTGAGAAGAACAGGTGAAAGAGACTCTTCAACTCTTTCTTCTTCTTCTTCTGACTTTGACTTTTCTTCTTTTGACTTCAAATCATAAAATGGAATTACAATAGGCGGATTTAATGTTATTCTTTTGCCGCCAGCCCAGCCTTAATTAACAGCATTATTTATACGTTTTATATTCAAATAATTTACCCATATACTATATAGTACCATAATGTGTAAATTACTTTTATTTTAACAACATGTAGCCTTCCCATAAATACAAGAAACTAACGGTATCTTAAATAAAAAATCCGGCGCAGTCAGAAGTTTTAATTATAAGACAATGGCAATTAAGTTTATAGTCTTTTTATCAAATTTGTAACAAAGGCAAATTATATATACCTTGTACAGCTAATTTTACGTAGTCAGAATAGATGTGTCAAGAAATCGACTAATACATAAATTACCCACAGTACTTAGCGTTATTCGCCACTCTATATACAAATCAGATTATGACTATTTCTTGTATACAATTTTTTTCTTCATGCTTGTCCGTAAAAGTGTAGAGGCAGTTAGCATTTTAAATATATAAGAAGAAGCGTTCGGTGATAGAACTACGCAACACTCTCTGCTGCTGTATAGGCCGGATCGAACCGGGTAGGTACCAAGACCTCACAAACAATCGGCTTTAAGTGGAAGAGTTTGTGTTTCTGCGTTTCGTCCGGTAAGCGACGTGTTTGGTAGTCCACTCCACCCTCCTCTTACTCCCTCCCAATTTCCACCTTGAAGACCGGCAATGTATTTACCAAAACGTGATGTTACCAACGTCCATGGGCGATGGTAATCGCTTACCACCAGGTGACACGCCTGCGAAGTTGCCTGCGCGCATCACTATAAATTAGACGGTATATCAATTCAACGAAATAAAAAAAGAAACATAAATATGCCTATTTATTAACCTGTTACATACCACGTTACTATGGAATCCGCTGACTTAGTACCACGTACTGATCGCCTCCCGAGAAATGTCGCAATGATGGAAACGCTGACTCTACAGTACGAAGCTCGCGGACTGAGCTTACGCGACGACAAAGACTTCACTTCTCTTCACACCTCGAAAGCGGTCATTAGTTTATAATTTAGATCTTAAATTTTAATTAATAAATTATTTTCAGTAAATCGGTTTTTTTTAGTCCTCTTGCGTCGGAACTCGTAATTAATATATAAACATTAGTGTTTTGCTGTTCAAAAAACGGTGTTCCGAGCAAAATTGATGAGCTTAAAAATGTGATTTGATTTGATTTTTTTGAATAACGCTGGCCCTGTTGTAAGATAGATATCGGTGTTATAAGGGCGTTTTATACACACAAATTTTACGCAGACAAACACCCACATCCGAAACAAATATCTGTAGTTCGTACAGATGTTTGCCCCGGGTGGGAACCTGGCTTCGGTGTCACAGGCCGTGGGTTCGATTCTCATCAGCTATAAAACGGTCATTATGTTAATTGAAATAAATGCAAAAGTCATGGCAGCAAGAGATCAATATACACACAGCACTGATATTACTTTCGTGTAGTTCGTTTGTTAGAGCGACATTGACATTGGACAATCCCAAATGAAATTTTTAAAAGTGGGACGAAGTCAAACGAAGCCGCGGGAATATAGCCACTAAATTTTAAAGTGAAAAGAGAAAAAGAAACTGAGAACATAGTCATGAATACATCATTAACTCATTCTAAACATGCGATATTTCTCGACAAAACTGGTACGGCCTGCCCGCATAAGTACAGATAAAGGCTCCTGTATATTCCCCGATATTTATAAGCCGTGCCCGACTCCACGGTCCGCCTGGATATCAGTCGGAGATAAACCGAGTGAGATTAACGAGGTAACCAGCCGTTTGAACTTAAAGATGGCATTGATGAACTATCCCGTTTTCAGATACACTATCTGATTTATGAATACTGTTAGTCAGATTGGATTCATAAATAAAATACCTTTCACTGAGGCACTGATAGAATTGTCCCTCAAAGATGTCTGTATTTGCTAGATGTCCAAGATTCGAAATAATGTTTTATTTCGGTCTCTTAAATATGAAATATTTTAGGGCAGTTTAAGTTATAGACATTCGGGCAATCAGTGACTTAACAGTATGTTGTAATCCAACTCATTTTTATAAACTCGATAAAGGTGTTGGATAAAAAAAATTAAAGTATAAGACAAATTATCGGCGCTTCTTAACTATGGGTGACTCTGTAATACATATAAATTAAAACTACTTGTCCGTTTTTAAGTGCACGCACAAATTATTGTGTGATTTGGTGCAGTTACATTTATGCGTTTATATATTTTATTCATAGAGAAAAATACTGAGATAATTTATACCAGCGACTAGAATAAAGTCGAGTTGACAAAACAAAATATATATTCGACCATTTGACCTCTTTTTATCCATCATTAAACATTTTAGAACCACTGCTTGACATTGAAGATTTGTGTAATGATGCCTGGCAAAAAGCAAATATTATCTTTTCAATTTCTTAGTAAATCAATATATAATCATCTACAAATGTGTATATAGAAAACGTATTTAAATTAACTAACAAAGAATGTAAGTATATACATTTCATTGTTTTCACTGTAAACAGATCTACGTGACCAAAATTATAAACACTTTTGTCATTTTGGCATCGAGTCAATATTACCTTACTGTTCAAGACTATATAGTTTTACTTTAGGTGTATACTTTTGCCTTATAATATATATTAGCAATGTCATGGATCTGCGCTTATATGTTTTATTCTCAGCAATTATTTATTTAGCTACTCTACCCCAGTTTACTTTTTTGTCTTCCACTATGTGTGTGAGTCTGAATACATCGTTTCTGATTGAATTTGCTGTCCCAAAACCCTGGTTAAATTCCTGAACACTTGCCATAAAAATTACTAACCAAAGCCATACACACACCTACATGCGGTGAAAAGTTTCTTAGTAATGCTGGTTAAAACGTTTTATTGAAAAAATGATAGTGAAGCAAAAATTCTTTTTTCAAAACACTTTAAGAAACACGAAAGATTTATCTTAAACGATTATTTATTACTTGAAATTTACAAAAATAATATCTTTACAATAAACTTACATAATTATCATAGGCTATATGAAATACATTAACTCATCGTTATATTATTATTCTTCAAAGATATATTGAATACACGAAATTTCAGAAAAAAATTGTGTTTGAGAAAAAATAAAATATCTTAACTTACTGTTTTATCAAAATACAAAAAAAGAAAACTGCGCATTTTTTTATAGTAATCTGACGTCTATTTTTTTAAATAGGCATTTATTTTAAATAATAGCTTGGATAGTATTTTTATTTTAAAATCATCATTCAGCTTTGCGGTTCCACATTCAAACAATTCCCCGCCCATTTCGAAAATCCAACGCGCATCGACGGGTTGAATGACCCCGGTGTTGTTTCGCGAAAATAGTTATTTACCACAATTATGTCTGTTTTTATTTATGGCCATTTTTATTGAAAAATTATTTTTCAAGTAGAATCGATATTGAGTTAAAATTATTTCTAGTATTTTGCCAACAATTAAATAAAATTAAAAAAAAATTGTTTTTAAAATTTACCTTTAAGAGGGTCAAATATTTAGATTCCTTTGCAGCTTTTATTGCCTCTGTTTATAGAAGAAATTAATTATGCCGTTTTTAACCATGGACGTACAAGCCTTGAAGACGATCCCCATCAAGGAAGTCCAAAAACAGCAAAAACACCAGAAATCGAAGAAAAAGTACAGGATATCGTAATGGAAAATCGTAAATCGTCAAGTGACTGAAAGACATTTAGTAGAAGCATCATCTCATTGGGCAGTATAAGCAGTGGCGGTACTCCCATACAAAAGCCCGGCTTGCCCTAATAAGGAGTAAAATTTATAAATCTTAATAAAATAATTAATAAAAAATATATTTCATCAGGACAATGTACCAGAGCATTTTGACAATGGCTCAAATTCATGGATTAAAGTTAGAATTATTCACCAGACCTCCATATTCACCAGATTTAGCCCCTAGCGACATCCATCTGTTTCCAGACCTAAAAT
>DWHO01005153.1:0-10516 GCA_018247575.1 Eurytides lysithous rurik | reverse complement strand
TGGCGACCCCACAAACTTGATTTTAGCTTTACACTTACCCCCCCTACACATCAAAAAAATAAAATTGCGTCCTCTAAAAAACGCAAGGTAAGGCCTAAAAAATGTAACATTTCAATGGACTAATATGAAAAAGATTAGAAACAAACAATTCTATTCAGTTGTTTATTTAATATTTTTTGTAGGTTATTGATTCCTTATACTTGTTTTTGTTTATCTGTATGGAATATTCTACGTTCTTAAATGAAACTAATCAACGGATTGCATTGCGTTCTAATTTATTCTACGAAATGACTTAAGGCGCCGTTAAATATTCAACAACCATAGGCGTTTTCTGCTATAAAATCGATAAATCGCATCAATCATATTTTTTTATGAGTGAAATTATAAAAACTTACAGATATAACAACGAGAGCATTTCCGACAGCACCTATAACTACCAGGATACCATAGAAAGTGAGTAGCAGTGCACTGGTCCGGTCGTCGACCTTTCTATTTAAAGAGAACTTTTCTAGCAGGGTGTTCGGATTTTCGATACCTCGAGATGCTTCTATTAACCATTTTGCTGATGCATTAAGAGTCAGGTTCATGCTGGGATCAGCTCTCTGCGAACAACAAATAGTATACAATTAACTTTAAAATAGGATCGCTGTTAAATGTCTCTTTTAATCTATATAATTTGTTAATCTGTTCAATTTGTTATCAACTAATGAATGTATTATTTTCTTAGTTAATTTAAAACAATTCTTTATGTTGACTATGTCGTTTTTGTTTTAGTAAATATATTATATGTGAAGAAAAAAATTATATACATATATATATATATATATATATACGTTTATACTATTTGACTGATCCGTTAGTGTAGTAGTTAGTGCTCCTGACTGCAAAACCAAAAGTCGTGGATTCCCACCCAGGACAAAATATTTATAATTAATATATATATATAAGCTCTGCCTAGTTTGGGTTTACATGGCAATGTGTGAGTTGTCCCATGACATTATCATTATTATTATTATTATAAGTGTCGATTTGTCAAATCACAAATATCCACCTCCGTAATAAAGAGGATAATTAGAAGAATTAATGTTACATTTAAAAACATCTTAAGAGTTTAGTATATGTAGCGATGGACTTGGGAGATGATCCACAAATATTTAATAAACAAACCCAAATTCTGTTAGTGTGTTTTGAAGTGGTATTTTCCTATTACTCTCTCCAATTAATTTCACTACAAATATACTGTTGTCGATATCGAAAAAGTTACGAGGCCGTTGTTAGAACATTAATGGAGGAAACACTATTACCAGCACGTGCTTTCTTTGGCACTTGTAATTAGTTCTAGCAAGAGTAATTACCGGTAATGTGTATTTTTCACCTTGTTTGTTTTTTCCACGGTTTTCTTTTCATACATTTACGAACGTTTCGACGAAGTACAATTGATTGTGCAAAGTTGTAGGAAAGAAAATGATTGGCGGATTGTATCGGGTGTTCATTTTGTTTTAAATTATCAACGTTTCGAATATTAATTTACTCTGCTCTGCTGTCTCGTCCACGACCATGATTTTGTCGCGATAGAAACAAAATTAGTACCAGATAAATTTCGAAAATTACTCTAAAAAAATGTAGAAAAAATATATTTTTTTGAGAAATCAAATTTTATTTTAGATTGATTATAAGCAAAAAAGTAACAAGTCTTTAATGCGATTGCTATTGCGTGTAAAATAATTATAGGATTTTCTCAATTTTTTATTTAACTGACTTCCTCTAAATAATAAAAATATGTCAACGACAAACCAAATAATCAGTGGAAATGTTCTTTTTCCTAATTTAAATTTCTTAATGTAAATTTAAAAAATTAAACAATTCCCATCAATAACCATCGTTCAAATTCGTTAAGATTCTTACAAAAGTAGGTCATTGGTATTCGGGATAATGAAACCTGTGTGAAAAATTGGAATTATTGTCCAGGTTTACTAAGCATAGATTTATTAATGATTTACATGGCACAATGTTTTATATTAAAAAGTTTGCAAAATTATTGCAATTTTTCCTATTTTGACTATATAGTTTATTATTCACACTACTGTCGTCTTATACCTCTTTCCGGATCCATGTCTCTTATTCAGAAGTAATTTTAAAAAAAATATAATATACAAAAAAATACCTCTTATTTTATACCTGCCTTATTTTATGTCTTTAATGTACTTTATTATATATTTCACCGCAAAATTGGTTGCTTTATCTTCTCTGACGTTTGTTATATAGGTTAAATTGAATAATAGTATTATCTTTGAGTAATTATTTAAAACAAATAATTATCTCAAAATGTGCGATTCGACAATTCGCAACTATATATGTACAAACATATATTATATTTTCAATTTATATTACCCTGCTATATTGGACGTGCCGTCGTCGAGAACTAACCTTCATCGGGTTTCTCCCTTGTCGCGCGCCATAAATTTAATTAATACTATCTAGGAGGATATTGATTTGTTTAATTGTAGCCTGCCGGAATACATAAAGGCAGCACATAAAGTTGTTGAAGCTTATTGTATAAAGTATTGAAATACCCAATAGCGTTGCCTTGGTTAACGCTGTAAAAATGTTGTATTGGTGTGTATACAAAAAAAAATAAAGATATTTCTCATGGTTTCGTTTGCGTAAATTTGGGTAACAAATAGTTTTTAGGATCTTTGATTAGTTCTCTTTGTCACTCTTCCATTTTCCGTATCGAATCTATTATAAAATTTATATTGATTATGTACTTTAAAGGGAACGTCAAACTTTGTATATATAATATCAGTAAGTTAATTAAACAACGAACACTAAGGACCCGAAATGCTGTAAGTTAATTTCTTTCAAGATGTTCATAAACAATTAATTGAATCGGAGAAGTCAAGGTTGAAAAATTTTCTCAATCGATTAGATAATCAACTGTAAAGAAAACTTTGTTGAGTCTGTTTAATTTGATTATTTGCTTGGAAAATTTGTTGCTCACAAGAAAACATTGCTTAAGTGATTTGCAAGACGATACGGAAATTAAAAGGTTCGTTTACTAAGAACTAATCATTTATGATTTTTGTCAAGTAACTTAATACGTTTGCATGATCATTGTAAATGAGACGGTATCTTAAAAGTTTGCATAAAGCAAAATAAATGGTAATTTTAGCAATACAGTTTTTAAATCTGTACTCTTTCAACCAGTAACAATTTGTTTGTTAGTCTATTTTAAATGATTTTACGACTCCCTTTATTGTAAAGGTACTCAAGTAATAATCTGTTCTAAGTTATCACAGTGTGCGTTTTTTTTTAGGAGATAAAGTCGCGAAACGAGGATATCACGCATCTGATGAAATGCGATACGCCTACCCATTAGAATACAATGCCACTACATAATTTTTTACTTTTTATTTTTATTTAATATTATTTTCATTTTTATCGAAATGTTATTTTTTAAAGGTGGACATCAGAATCTGCTTCACTGTGCGGGACCCTAGGGGTCCAACTTTGGGGTTTTTAGATCGTATATTTCTATGCCCAGTAATTACTCTAAAAATTACCCTTGCAACTGGAACATAGCAGCATTCACTCTTAGTGTTTGGTGGTAAAATATCTGGTTATGCAGTGACACTAACCAAATACACTCTGCAACAGTTTCACTTTAAAAGAAGTCAGTCTTAGACGGAAGCCTTTTATCAAGTCGGAAAAATGTTAGAGGAACTGTCGGCCAATCATTAAGTTTAGCACGTTTGTTAACAATTTGTTAAGTATTTAAAATGTATACAAATGGATGCATTTATTAACAGTTATTTTGTTAAGTTATATACATATCTTTTTTTTATATATATTTTTACATTTTACATTTTCCTTTTTCTCTCTTTTATTTGTCAATGTAATTTCTACACCTATCACAATTTCTCACCACGCCCCGGGTTGACTGGTAGAGAATGCCTACCGGCATTAAATCCGCCCATTGTGACTCTTTTTTAAGGTCTTTTACAATAAAGAATAAATAAATAAATAAAATTAGATAAATTAGCGATTGCCAAAGTGGTTCACGTGGAAATCACTCTTCACATTATTTTAAAGGGTTTTGGAAATATTATAGAAATGTTACAGAAGGAAAATGTTATACGAGGAAAAAGTATGAGAATATCTGAGGTAAATTCTTGACTTATTATATCATTGAAAGGCGAATGAGAAAGCTAGTTCATAACATTACGGCTAAGCGGACCGTAACATCTGTCAACGGGTTGATGACAGCCATAACGACGTCAGACGAAGTTTGTTTTCTTTATATTAGGGACAAGCCTCGCCAACTTACATTTGCATTTGTACAAGGACGATCCTATTACCTGTTATGCTTCTAACTTAATAAGGTCGGGAAAAGTTTAAACTTTCTTCGGTTCTTATAACTTTATGTTATACTTGTTACTGAGCTTATTAGGCTTTACCCCTACTTCTCTAACGTTGATTTTTGTTTTGCTATGTTTTATAATTTTCAGGACCCTCCATGTTGTTAAATAATTAACATTAAACATATAATTGGTATAGATCAATGCCAATGTATTGAACCAATGAACGCATTATCTGATTCAGTGTACAAAAACATAGTTTAAAATAACTATGAAAATACTATTGCGTAGGTGGCCGCTAGACGAGAGACGAAAAAGGCGATTTGTCTATAACTAAAAGCTTACAATACTACGTAAATCTAAATGACAATCTCTGGCTTCGGCGATCAGGCGAGGAGTGTTGGCCGATGTGTGATTTGTCCACAGTGATGGTTTTCTGGTGTGAGTGAAATTGTCGTTCTCACGCCATGATTCCGCGATCTTTCTGGAACTTGAGCCGGGCAGGAATGTGGTATGTACGTCATGCAGGCACGTCGACACGGTCCGTACCCACGGTGACCATTTGCTAGTGTCAGCAAAATTATATGTCTCACGCCACGATTTCACGAAGTGATGTTACAAGAGTAGGATAGGAATGTGGTATGTACGTCATACGGGCAGGTGTCCGTAGGTGACACGGGTATTTCACGTAAAACATCAGTAAATATTTAAAGCTAGTAAAAAAATATAGTGAAATCATTTGAGCGGGTATTTCACGATGAGTTTTTTAATTAAACCTGCCGCGTTTTGAACATTTTGCAACATTCGCTGTCATGAACGGGGATGTCCGACGGGGAGACGTCAGTCGGAAGCCTTCGAATAATTTTCGTCTTATTTAGTAAAACCTAATTGAATCTTAGCCGGAATGTTTCCGCGGAAACCAAGCTGCCTCAGAGGGATGAAACTATTTATAGACACATTTTTTGTTAGGTGACACATTAATTGAGAAAAAGAAAATATAGTAATAATATAGTTTCAAATATTGCACCAAATAAAGACAAAAAATTGCAAAACTTTTATCTAAACTTTTATCTGTTTATTTCATTACCACAATGAGCGATTTTAAAATTGCTCAATCATTTAAAAGTGAGGTCCCTGGCTTCTAACGAGTAAATTCTTTTAACAAACAATTATAAATATATTCGGAAAATTTTTTTCAATCTCTATTGTGGGCCCCCTCTTTTCCCCGCAAAAGAGGGATTCCCATATATCCCCTAAATCCGACCCTGCATTAGGACGTCTTACATTTCACCATCTCTCCCGTGATTATAAACGCTGTAAAGTATTCGAAATTTCGATAGTTAAAAAGATATTAAATCGGGATGAAATCCCGTCCCGTAGATCTGTTTTATTTTATAAACACATATTGTTATACATTTTACCTGCGATGTTTGTAACATTGACAAGAATGTTATCTGTGCTACGTCCATGAAAGTCAATATAAAAGCAATAAGGCCAATAATAAAAACTGATGCCAATGCAATGTCAATACATTACAAGTCACGCAAAAACCTCACGTGGACCGTACCTATGATGCGTTTATTTATTTATTAGATACATCAACAGTGGTCACATTCAAAATGATATGCACTAACTGTTCAAATTTTTTTAATAAATCCGAAGTGAGAACCGATTATATACGTTCACGACACTGACATAAAGTTTACAAACACGTAAAAAATTATATAAGCATGTATTAACATATTCACATGAAGGAAGAATCATTAAATATTTTTGCTCTAAGTGGTAGGACTCTACTGTTGTAGCTGTGGGGCTTTTTGGCAAAGTCCAACAAAGGTGGAACAGCATTGCCAGTTTTTTAACCACCAAGTAGTAATATGTAAGATACTAAGCTACCAAATGGCAATGCTGCCAGCGCAATTACTTGGCATGGAGGCAATCATCTTAAATCATTCAAAATAATCACATCTTAAATCTCTATGTGAAGAGCTCAGTGGAGGGCCAGTCCTGCTGACATTATATCATCCTATGTGACATTATATTGGATTTATTTACTCTTTATTGCAAATAAATGGCAAATTGCAATGGGCGGACTTAATTCCTTTAGGCATCCTCTCCCAGTCAACGTAAGGGCTGAGAAATTTGTGGTAGGTGCAATAACACCAGTGTATTACATTCATAAATTGAAATATATGTATATATACTGTTATGGAGAGAAGTGTCAACTGTAATCGATTCAATTTATCTTTTTAAAAAAGTATGCTGAAGAATTAATATCATAAAGAAATATCTAATAAAAAGTCACGATTAAGCCTACTTCTCCCTTCCCATTCATTGGATGTCAATTTTCTTATCACGAGTCAGATATGACTTAATCAACGTTTGGTTGAATAATACCTTTGTTCAACATTGGCCAACATTTGATTATCCGACTTCATTCATTGTCAGTAACAAACCCCGACGTAATGTAACTGCAAAGTTTTACGTAAAAAGTTGTTTTAACAATTTTGTTCAGAATCTCGTCCGTATAAGCTTTTTTTTTTTTGAGTAGGCTGACAAACGATCAAGCGGCTCACCTGATGGTAAGTGATCACCGCCGCCCATGCACATTTGCAAGAGAACTTACAAATGCGTTGCCAGCCTCTAAGGGGGTAAATTTTTGAAAAAGGGAGGGAGGAGGAGTGAGCGGGAGGGATTATGGTACGTGTGGGGGATGACAAAAGGGGAGGAAGGGAGAGGATGGAAAGGGTTGGGCCACCGGCCATCTCACTCACCGGATGACACGCGGAAGCGAAAACACTTCCACTTTACGCCGATTTTCTGTAACGTCGTGGTATTTAATGCTGCAAATGTCCATGGGTAGCGGTGATCATTAACATCAGGTGAGTCGCTTTCTCGTTTGTCAGCCCAATCGAGTAAGTCAAATCTTAGGCGCTTTTTTAAAGTAAAAACTGAAGTATGTTTTGTCTGAAATGTTGTTGAGGCATCAAACGAACACGGCTATTAAGTGAGACAATGAGAGTTGAGTCGGTAGTTTTTATTCATAACAAAAATCTGAAAGTGCGTCTATTTGTTTATCCTTTTTTCACTTTTTTCACGCTGTTGCGGAGGAACGAATGGGTCTTTTCTTCCACTTGCACCTGATTATAAACTATACGTGCGACAACTCAGTGACATTCATAATCATCAAAATATTGTGCTTCATACCATAACAGGAGTTGCACTTTACCGCTTGCTATATCCTTTATGGATCAAATAAAACGTATAGGACAAATTCGATGTGTGAAATGTATTTAAAAAGCCCTTGAAACATAAGCTATTTCTATATTACAATGAGAGCAGCGTTTAAATAAAAAAAAATACAAAAGACAATTGTCCTTGATCTTGAAATTGCAATAAGACGGAAAAATTGACGCGAAATCGTAACGTGAAAGTCGTAGGGTAGGGCATGTATTTTCAAATAAAGCTTTATCGCACGTGCCCAAATCAAATCTTATTAACGTACACCACATTGAATACATAAAAGCTTTCCTCTTGCAGCTTACGATAAAAGAGGAATTCTTTTTTTTATCGATACCTCTCAAGTCTAAAAATATGTGACACCTCGTTGTATTACAAACATGATACGAATACGAATCGCAGTTGAATGACTTGATATTTTTCGATTACAAACCAATTTATCAATTGTGTTTTTGTGCATGCTTAAGGTCATCTTGTCTATTTTGATCAATTTATGTTGGTGTCACTGCTTCACTATTGTATCTATTGCGATCATAATTATAGGCTAATAAACGTTATAATTAATATTTTTATATATTAATGAAGCCGAAAAACTGTATAATATAAAAATTTAAAACGAGTATATTAGATAAAATTCATTCATCTGTTTCATCGTCACTATACTATAGGTGGTTAGTTGCATGACACTTCAGTACTACACGGGTCATCTGAAGCACGATGACAAAGAGCGATGGAAATAGCCAACAAGTATGTCTTAAAATAAAGTAAGGGGTTAATTAGCCAGCCGTGAACTCTGCTCGGCTTTGTTCACCAAGAGGTAGTATATACCTACAACTTATAACAATACTGTACATTTTAAAAACAGTGCAGTTTTTCTTATGTTGTTTATGTTGTTAGACACCATCGTTTAGGGTTGTACTGGTGAAATAAAAACAGAATCATAACGTTATTTATTTACATTTTATTGCAATACCATATAAATAAGAATCACAAAGGGCGGACTTAATGCCAGCAGGCATTCTCTTCCAGTCGACCCGGGACGTGGAGAGAATTTGTGGTAGGTACAAAAATGAAAACAATATAAAACAAATATACTATAGAATATAATTAATCGTATTGTATCAAAAGTCCTCAATAAATACTAAGAAATAAATACTTTTTTTTATATACCCATAAAATACAACACATAACTATGAATATATAAATATACGTTTAACCATACGCAAATACACACACACACATTACATAATAATGGTAGAAATAGCGAAAACCACATTAGACAATATTTTCAGCTGAAGAGTTCCAGAGCAGTATAGCCTGTTAAATTTTATTAAAAAACAGAAATAATTCAAAAGAACAAAAAACTACCTCAAAAATTGTGGAGAACCCTTACAATACAAAAGAATTATTGAATTTTGTTAATAGCTATTAGAGATATGACGTAAAATGTAAGAAAAAGATTAACATATCGGATTAACTTAACCGACTGCGGCGAAATAGAGATGAAACTTACGTGATCCTGCTAAGTAACACAAGTGTTATAATTTCTGCTCTTAAATTGAAATTGGAGACCGGTCGTATTTCCTACATTGAGAATTTTTGAATGTTAAATTTTATATAAAATCAGCCTATATACAGATAAGCTTTACTCCCTAGTTTGTGACGTAAAATCAATGGCGGCTGCAACAGCTGGCATTAGAAAGATAAAACCAAAAATATAATAATATCAAGGGAAATCTTACACCAGACAGCTGATGTTATACTTATACGTATCTAAATGAATACTTACATTGAAAGTTAACATACAAACATAGAACAAATACTCAGATTACAGAGACGAATTTCATTCCAGTAATCAATTTTTATTCAGGAAAAATCATCAGTTTGCTTGTATTCTTCTTGCACCAGTACTTAGTAACGGCATTAATCGTTTATTTTGATATTTTATGACACTACGAAAAATACGTGTCTGGTTAAAATAACGATGGTTACGGTTCATAAAATGACACAATTCATAGGAAAATCCTATAAGTTATGCAAAGCTGGATTTGATTATTCTTTCAACCAGCTTAGATATTATCAAATCAAGGACTGGTTAAATAATGTCCGTTATTAGAAACCAATATTTCACTATCTAACCTCATAGTCGGTAAATAAACCCAATGTAATAAGCATACGAAAACATGTACTTACTGTTTATTAAAACGTACTTTACCGATTTCATGATAAAGCTTGTAGAAAGTCCTGATTAAATTTTCAATTAAGAAATAAATAAAGTAGTAATAAATGAAATGACAAATGTTTAAGTTATACATACATAAATTATTTCTGTAAATGTTGCAATAAAACCTCATTTGTCAATGTTAAATTACTTTTCTTACAGTTTACTCCAAAGGTTATTTGTATTATATATTTTTTAAAGTAATTCTAGGCATAAATAAATGCATGTCAATGTCACGCCATGCTTTTATCCATCATCCTTGCTACCAAGATGGAACACGTATTCCGTAATTAGTCTAATAACACAGCTGGTGCGAAAATAAAACGCTAAACATTAAATAAATTATTGAATTTGAAAAAAAGGATTCCATATATATATAAATTGGAAATTATAAATTGCATTTCAAATGGCCAATGTCAAAGTCATGCAAGCAAGTTCATATTAAAGATCTAATGTTACAATTGTGGCATAAAATATATCTAAAAATTTATTTTATTTCCTTTATTCTGCTCTTAAGATTGTTTTTTGGTGCATTTGGTGGTGATAAAAATTATTATTTACTAGATTAGAAAGAGTGAAATAGACTGCTCTTTCTTTCCAAATGCTTCAGCAAAAAACATATTGATGTATATGTAGTTATACATGTGTAGCGTAGTTGCATCTACGCGTAACTAGTTAATAAACTCAGTGTGCTATT
>DWHO01005152.1:0-10517 GCA_018247575.1 Eurytides lysithous rurik | reverse complement strand
ATATATATATATATATATATACAATAAAACTGAAGTAGAAATATTTTTGCTTTTGTTGAAATGAATAACTAACTAGTGAAAACTGAATTGAAAGAAACGGATATAGAAATTAAAGAAAAATAACAAAACGTTTAACCTTGACACACGACTAACCTTCAATTGAAAAAAGGAATATTTATGTCTGTTTCGTCTAATGTTCTTGTAATTAATTTAGTATTCACAGCAGAGTAACTCATTTATTTAAACATTTTTTTTTTCCATTTAACTTTAAAACAAATCGTTTACTTTGTTTAGTCATCTTAAACTGATGCCGTTAAATTATAGATAGAAATTTATATGAAGTTACTAAGTAAATTATTATACAATAATCTAAGCTAAATGTTTACATATTCAATTTAATATTAAGTTATTATACCCTAGTCGATGTCATAAATTCTGTCACATAATGAAAACTTTTGAATTTTCAATGCTAGCCACAAAAATATTTGTGGAATTCTATTTTCAGATTTTTATGAAAATAAAAATGAACACTGTTGTGAATTTCATTCAACTTTAAATACGCCAAGACATTCTTTTATAGGATGAAAAAAAAATTAACATAGAGGAGAGCTATAATGAACAAAATGAAAGGATGTACACCCAAAACAGTGAAGAAGTAAAAAGCCGTTTCGTTTTCGAGAGCATTCCGCATGTCCAGCGAGCTAATTTTTATTGTCACTCGTGGTTGACTAGGAGTTTCATATTCGGGCCTGACTGGACTAAAATGTACCCCATTTTCGTGAGAAAAACGCAAAACGAATGCAGTTGTACATCAAAGTACAGTTCTCACAAACTTCTTTCTCATACCATGTCCAGTAACAGACACTGAGTTTTCCAACAAGATTTGGCGCCATCTCATCCAAAAACACGCAAAAACGGCAACCGGCGCATGAAATTGACTTCATCCGACACGAAGACTGACTGACTCTCCTCCAGCTCAGACTTAAATCTGTTAGATTATAAAATATGGCAACACTTGAAGGAAATGGCCTGACCCTTATTTGGAGTCCACAACTCCTGGAATCCTTGACCGAAGCAGCCGCCCATATTGACATAGACCTCGTTAGTTCTGCTATGGAAAACTGGCCACGCAAGTTGTGTATTCAAAATTGTGGGGTCATTTTGAATAAGTTTAGTATAGCATAAAAATCAATGTTTTTCTTTAGATAAATCCTAATCAAAATAAGAGCCACTTGGTATTTTGGTCTACCGTGAATATTATTTCCACTGTTATTTTAAATTACTTTAATTGTTAATTAATTATTGAAAAAAAAAGTTAATTTAAATTAAAACACAATGAACAAAAGTTTGATAAAAATAGAACTATACTAGGTTTCTTAGTTATTTTAGTATTGGTTTCTATCGCCTCTCTTAGCTGCGCACTCCTGAGACCTAAAATGCCTCTATCAAATAAGCTATGTTTTCTGCTGGAATTTTTTCCCAGGCTGTTTTCACAACGTCAAACTGCTGCTTTGTAAACTGCTTGTTCGCCAAGTGTAACGTCGTCTGTATTGTCGTTTCAGCTGATCCCACAAATGCTCGATCGGGTCTAAATCGAGACTGTTCACTGGCCACGGTAGCATTCCAATGTGAGTGTCGAGTCGAGTTTTCGTTGGGTCACCCGAACGGTGTGTGCATTGTCAAATGTCACATGTACAAATGAGATCACATGGGGCTAGATAACTTCCTCTACTCAACTCTGTGCAGTTACGGTACCATCATTAAAAATGACAAGCTCTGTTTTTCCAACTAAGTTGATTCCACCTCAAACCACCAAAACGGTTAATTTGTTCTATGGAGCTTTCCGCAAATCGCTCTTCATGTCGACTCCAGGTCCACTACCTTATACAATGATCTGTGAAGAGCATCATTCTCCACTGACATTTACACACCTATACAAATACTGTCGTGAAAAGCTTAACTGGTTTACACGGTACATCTCTGGTCAAAAGACGTTCCACTCGTCGTGCAGTCAACTCCAGATTTTTTTATCATTGACGCGGTTGACCGTCGTCAACGGCAGTCGCTTTTGCGACTTGCGAACTGTCACTGTTCGTTCTCGAAGGGCACTTAATTGGCTGTAACGATCCTGACGAACTGTAATAGCACGAATTCTACCCGAGGCAGGTCTCTTTACAACACATCCAGTATCTTGAAAGCGATTACAGGCATTTTGAATAGTTCTCCTGGATCTTTCTAATAGTTCTCCCTGGATTCTATCATAAAATGCATTAAAGTAGTAACACTCAGATGACCCTTATTTTTTTGAGTAGTATAAAAATAGTTCTGTTTCTGTAAAACCAAAAAACATTTATATAGTGCTAATTACTTGACAATATACATGTGGCAGAACTTATAACTCGACTTGTACCTCACAAATACGCTATTTATGATCTTGGAATTGAAAATTGCTCCGAAAAATAAAAATTTAAACGTCTGAAAAAATATGTAATTGAGAATATTTATAAAAACTTGAATAAGAATGTGGGCCTCAACTAGTCCTCCTGATATTAAACTGCGCTGCATAAATTAATACTTTTCACGTTAGTTATTTAAAGAAAAATCATTGAACAATTTACGCGCAAAATAAAAGTGTCAATTGATACACTGCGGAGTTGATACCATGAGAACTCGATAAATTTTCTAGCGTTACAAATAATTGCACTGTAGAGTTGGGAATTACATGACCAGTGACCAGCCATTAATAAAAAATCATGAGTGTGACCAATAATACGTTAAACTGGGATGATGACAGCCATGTGAAGTAATAACACGAAATTATGCGATTACAAAGCCGACTTCTCAACGGTAGAAATTAAAGGCGACAGTTCCGTGAACGCGTCAGGCCCTTTAATGTTTTCTATTAATAAAACATCATGACTAGCCGTCAGTAGCATATGCTATCGGCATAACTTAATCTGTTTTTATATTCTATATGGTAGTAGTCTGACTGCCTCCGTGGCCTAGTGGTATAGGCCCGCGCTTTACAAAACGGAGGTCGTGGGTTCGAATCCCGCGGAGAGCAATCACTTTGTGTTGTTGTTTCTTAGTTGGATTAGGGCATTACGGGCTGATCGCCCGATTGCCTGAAACGTAAGACGATCCATGACACTATAATATATCCTGCGCACTTGGCCGGATACGGTCGGGAGAACATTATTATTATTATTATTTCAAATATTCAATATTATTCCCACGATCAATCGTTACAATGAAGGGTACAAACTATATTTAATCCAGTGCAGTAATATGCAAATATTATAGTACTTATGAAATATAATTTTTCAGAAAGAAATTACTCTAAAGATATATAGATATTTTTACCACCAGGTGACAAGCAAAGCGCAAAGTTAAGTAATTGAAAATATTTTATGCCACTACTTTATTATAGGCAATTGTGTCGCTTCCCATCAAACACGATTTGCTCAACTCTTAAACTTATATATAAAAAAATAATAAGCTAAAACGATGCAGAATGAACTTCTAATTATTAATTAACTGTATATCAAGATGACTACAAAGCCTATTATATTGACATTTTCATTGACCGTGCATGGATTACATTAAAAAACTGACGTCAAGTTGCAAGTAGCGAGAGACTTGCCGGATGCAATGGCGATATATTTAATATTCAATATTCCATATCAATTCCAAGAGCAGTATCTTATAATGTAATGGAAATTTTACTGTGATTAAATCAAATAATAATATCGTGATGTATCAAACATGATCTAGACAGTTCTTATTACCTAACCGTCTAGATTATGTCAAATATATTTATATTTAGCAAATTATCTTTTTGTTTTTTCTTCGTTATTTTTTAAAGTAAAGGATGCTTGTTAAATGCCTTAAAATTGAATTACACATTTCTGAACCAACTTCAAAAAGGAGGAGGTTCTCAATTTGACTGTTTTTCTTTATGTGTGTTACCTCACAACTTATTACTAGATGTACCGATTTTGATTATTCTTATTATATTTGAAAGATTTGACTAGTAGTTTTTGAGTTCTTCCTAATTGTGCGGACTTTTGTTGTAAACAGTATATCGCAAGGCTTCCTCCGAAGGTCAGGGTTTCCTCAGAAATTTCATTCTGATTGCACTTTGTACTGCGAACATGTTCTTAAAACTAAGTAGGATTTATATGCAGTCGGTTAATACGTTTTATGAAAAAATTAAATTATTTTCATAACAATATGAACTCAGTTTTTTGTCATTACAAGCAATACGTGTGGAGCATACTGGTGAGTTCTGGTCGCTTAGATAAATCAAAATGGTATAATACCGTATGCATTTAATATGAAAATAAAATACAATAAAGAATGTAAATGGGTTTCACTTAACAATGTTCAATACTTACGTGAATGCAAAAAAACAACTAAGAAATTAAAGAAATGTCTTTAGGTGAAACCATAAAAGGGACAAACGGACCAGTACAGTTTCTGATATCATAAGATTTCGCACAATCGCAAAGTATCTATAAAAAAGTAACAAGACATTTAATACTAGGAACATTGTATTACATGCTAGTTGTGTGGACAAAATTAGTTTTTTTTAACATATTAATAGCACTTAAATTCAGAATAGCGATTTTAGATGATTATTAACCGACGATAATTCAAATTTCGTCCATTGTACATCTATACCAACGTCTAACGGCTGCGAAAAACTGAGATTACTGTGAATGACTGAATTTATTGTACTAAAAACATTATGTCATCATTGATTTATTGATTAAGTTGTAGTGATTAAGTTGTGAATGACTGGAGATTATGTGGGATAGAACAAGTTTTTCAGCGAATTTCCTACTATGCCTTTGGCTTTTTGTCTTTTGACTTCATTTTCCTGTAATTTTTGTTCAAAGCTTGCATTACATGTATGAATTAACCAACTTGACGCTTGAGGAAATGTGCACAAATTGAAAATTTCATTCATCGATCAATTTATTACCTCCATAAAATATCTTAAATTACAGTTATCGTTTGAATTTGTTACCTGACAGTAACAAATCCAAAAGTAAAACCAAAGAAATATTATGAAATTAAATGTTTAAATGATTATTTTTTTAAACAATTAAAACTAACTTATAAATCTGATAATGCCCTGGAAATGTATTTTACACCTACAATGTTTTAAAATGATAAATCTACTGGTTCAATCTTTAAGTTCAAGGTCCATAAGACTAACTTGCAATCAACCAAGATGATAGTCAGAAAAAATAAATTAAAATGGATTAACAATTACCGGACACATCGCAAAAAAGTTTATAAAGTCAAAGTCAAAGTTAATAGTTTGATAAAGGTCGAATAATACTTTTTACTTAGATCGAACAATTCAGTTACATTCTTCGATTATTAAATTATTTTTCGGTTGAAATTTAGAAACTTAAGACTTTCGTTCGAGATAAAAATATTATTCTTTGAAAAAAATTAATTGAAGACGAAAAGAAATTTCTGTATTCTTACAGAAATTTTTTTTCGTGCAAACATTGAGCTTTTAGCGTTATATGTCTTTCTTTTTTCTTTCTAGAACCAAAACAAATACTCAAAGGTGTATGCGGTTGCTTTAAGCCAGGAGAACTGACAGCCATCATGGGTCCATCCGGGGCAGGCAAGACTACACTTTTAAACATCCTTGCTGGATACTCGTAAGTAGCCATTTCTTTTCACGTGACAATTAGATATTATAAAACATTCTACAACACAAATGAAATTATACAATAGTTATGGAGCATGACATTTATTCACTAATTTAACAAATAATAAATATTGCTGCATACTCCCTCCGTGGCCTAGTGGTACAGATCCGCGCTTTATAATTCGAACGTCGTGGGTTCGAATCCCGCAGAGGGCAATAACTTTGTGTTGTTGTTTTTCTTTCTGGTTAGGACATTACGGGCTGATCACCCGATTGCCTGAAGATCGGTTTAATGTCACCGCCTCCTCTCTCTGGTTGAGTCGGTTATCCGCCCCATCGGGCTATGAGAGTAGAAGGAATACTAGTCGAGAAAATGAAAAATATAATTCAATACAAATAAAAACGAATAATAAAACACTTTCTATGAGTTTAATCATTTTAAACAATAAAAAATATTTTCTTTGTCCAGAAATTGACGTTTACCGACAATAAGTCCTCTTTTTTTAATGAATTTGCAGTACAAAAGGTGCTAAAGGTGAAATCAAGATCAACGGTGCACCAACATGCGCCTCGCAATCCACGAGTAGAGGCGGCGCACGCTACATCCGCCAGCAAGATGACCTTCGCGTGCATCTCACCGTGTACGAGTCCATGTCTCTAGCGGCCGCTCTTAAACTGGCCGATTTCACGCCGCACGAGAGGAAAGAGAAAGTGAGAGAAAGTTTACGATAATTCTCAATAATCAAATAAATCATCCATAGCGACGAATGTTAAAGGACGCAAATGTCCATGCCACATACAACATTACATTTACATCGATCTAAAACTGTCTAGACTACACGTGATTTGGTTCATTATGCATTTCCGTGATACCGTTATATATTGTGAACCTTAACCCCTTGAACGGAAATGACGAGTCCAGCTCGTCATGAACTTTATAGATACTAATTATGTACATATATATATATATATATATATATAACAATAAACATTCATATAAATGTGTGAAACAAATTTTATTTTTAACGATAACAAGTTGTTTGAGCAAAAAAACCGTAAGTTTCTATCCGTTTATCAACCCGTCCTCTTAAAACTAAGAAAATTAAATCGTCTGCCACTCACTACCAGAGCAGTGCTGCCTGAAAATAAATTGTCGCTCAAGGCTCGGTTAATATGACTATTCCTTGTACCCAGGCGCGAAGCACACGTCGAGTGGGGATGAGACTCCGCCCATACCCGAAGAAGAACTGGAGCAGCAGAAAATCGAGCATGAGAAAAAGGTGCAAAAGGTAAATGTCAAAGGCAGCCGACTGGTGTGTTGTAGATGGGGTATTTTCAACACCATTGCCACCTGCATACATCGCAACCCCAAAGTGACGCTACCATCAAATAAATGAACTCACTGACATATCACTCTTGGTCGTATTACAATGTTGGATCGTTGTGTAATAGTAGTGGGAAATTCCAAAAACCTAAAACAAATTTTAATAAAATGAACTTTTAATTGGTGGTTCAAGTATCACATCGGTTGACCAGATGAAAATGCCGTTATAATCGATTTCTCGTTTCTGTTAAAAATGTAATGTTCCCCTAGAAGTGACATCACGTGCCAGATTAAATGAAAAATTATTTGCACTACGAGCTTAAGTCAATCTTTCATCGTCGGTCGGAACACTTCCTTAGACGGGCGAAATTTATAAAGTCAGATTTCCTTCAAATCTAAATAGAGATGGATCATCGCCACTGGATTGAAACTGAAATGAGATTGAAATCTTTTTATACGATAAAAAACTAAATTATTTTGAATATTGTCTCAAAGGAGTGCTCACCTATGTAATAAGCTAGTTTCAACCGAGAGGTTGTTCCCTTCTCTGAAACAACTTTACTCTGTGTGGAAAAACTCTATATACACAGGTATCCGTAAACATAATTAATTTAATATTTGCCGAAATTGATAAGGGGCTCCGCGACGCTATAACCAGAGCTATTCAATTTCTTAATGTCGTAATAACCCTTAGGCTTTCGTAAAATTTCAATTGTTTTTTCGTCCATGGTACTGCCATACACTAAAAAGTAAATTGAAACAAGAAGAAATAGGTAAAGTTTATTATTATTTTATTTATTTATTTTACATGGCTTCCTGTCCATCTGTATAATAGTTTATCGACAGTGAATGAACTCTGTAACAAACAATTATACATAACTACAGTATTAGAAAACAAAATAAGGTAAAATTAGAAATTAATATATATGTAAACGTATTTTTACTTGTATTTTATAAGTATTAAACTTAAAGTATTTAATAATTCATAATATTTACGTAAATATACTAACTAATAGACAGTACTATATAAATAAATATGTCTTATCTTTATCTAATAAGGACATCTTACACACGGCCACTCGATCCCAAATAAGGTAGAGCCTATTACACTTTAGTAAACAAGGCTGCTGATAGACGTATTTATATAATAATAATAATATTATGGGACATCTCACACATTGCCATCTGATCCCAAACTAGGCAGAGCCTGTACTATGGTTATCAGACAACCGATATACATACTTATATATTTTTAAATATATACTTATATCGATGATTAACACCCAGACACAGAACAAATAGCTATGCTCATCGCACAAATATTTTATTCTGGGTAGGAATCGTACCCACGACCATTGGTTTGCAGTCAGGAGCACTAACCACTACACCAACGGGCCAGTCATATTTATATATCTTGTTCAAATTTTCAATCTTGACATTGAATTGACAGATTACTGAATTCGAATACATTTTTTAAGCTTATAGTGGATGACACTAGATGCTGATATGTATGAGTTTATTAATCAAATATTAATTCGTTAAAGTAAGTACATATAATTAATTAATTTAAGTTTTGCATGGGAGAATAAATGTCGTCGATCTAAGTAGAAACAATAGACCTTAATTTTTCTTTTGTTATTATCTGTCATAAATGACATCTTAATCAAAGTCAAAATTCTTTATTTAAAATCGGATTGGTTTACAATCACTTTTTGACGTTTATTGTCTTCTACTACCTGTTCGGAAAAAAATACCTCGGTCCTGAGAAGAACGGGCGAAAGAAACTTATTATTGGAGACTGTTTGAGACATGACGTGTTCCCAAAAGTCACACATCAGTTATCTTCCGGCCAACCTAGTCGGGCTGGTCGCCTAAATGTGGGTTAATTCGATATTGATTCGAGCGACTTAATCGGAATACGACCGGCCCTTATCGGTGGAGACTTTGGACTGAACTCTGTACCGAGGACGCTTCCGGCCGCCGCACGCGGCCAGTGCGGGTTCGATTCCGCCTCGCGATAGACACCCATTCAAGGCCGCCAATCGGCGTCTAACCCATGTGCATCGTAAGCGTGTACATACGCTCAATTTTCCTGATCACTGAAGCCTGATTGAATCCAAATATGTAATTGAACAAACTAGTGGTGGATTAGGAGGCAAACGAGCAAGTGGCTCACCTGATGGCAAGTGAACGCCGCCGCCCATGGACATCTGCAGCATTAGGGGACTTGCGAATGCGTTGCCGGCTTTTAAGGCGGGAGTATGCTCTCATGAGATTCCTCTTTAGTAACTGAACAATATAGCTTTTTGACATTTAACATTTGACAAATAAAGTGTTTAACATTAGTAGTATAAACGTAAACAGCGAACGAAATTAGAGAGCTATCTAATTTTAATATATAATTCATGTATAACATAAAAAAAAAAATGTCTACAAAACTATAACTATAAACTATGACTTTGCCAAATTTCATTTTCCTCCGCGAGCGCATTAGGCAGTAAAAGGGGTCCAAAGTATTATTTTCACGTACTAATATGTACATTGATAACACACTCCATGCTGATAACAGTAACACTGCTTGGATGTAATGATGCGTTGAGTTTTTTCGTTACAAGAAATGGAGGGAAACTAATTGTCAGTGCGAAAAATGTGACGTGTCTATTTGGGTCCCACGTATCAAATATTATCGCACTGAACAAAATTTCTAACAAATAACACTGAAAATATTTTTTTTGTACAATGTTACACCTGAAAATAGAACAAAAAATTTCCCGTGATATCGGCCCTTTTTTCATATCTCTGTATGATACAAATGGGTTTATCGGTGTTAAGGTCGCGTGATTTGAAAAAAAAAACTCAGTGCCTATGTCATGATAGTGTGCTGACCGACAATTTCAATAATAAATAGAGCGGTAGCTGATACTTTTTAATGAAACTACCGCACACTGTTCAACAATTTATTTGATGGATTCATGCTATCTAGTATGGTGGTAGAGCAGCGCTAGCAGCGCTGCCAAATGGGCCGGCTCGAACCGGATAAGTACCACGACCCCAGAGAAAATCCGCCAATTGCCACGCCTGAAGTGGAAGTAGTGTTTTTCCTTACGGGTTTCGTCCGGTGACCCACGCCCCTCCCTCCTTCTCCCACCTTAGCCTCCATCCTGTCCCTTACCTCCCCCGCGCGCTCCCTTTCTCCTCTTTCCCTCTAGCTCCTCCCACCCTCTTTCAAAAATAGCCTCCCTTAATGGCTGGCGCCGCTTGCTCGCTCGCTCAGCAGCCAACCCCACAAAAAAATGAACCACTATCACAATGACAATTATCAAAGTGTTCGACTTGGCAGGTAGAGCAAGCAAAAAGGGTTTTTACGAAGGCAAGTGAAATTAGCGTTACGTAAATATACGTTGGACATTGATGGGAAAATAAACGAGTTTCCTATCATCTGTGTTTCCTAACGGCGGTAGAGCCACGCAGCTGTTCCCGCTGCTGAATGGGCCGGCTCGAACCGGATTAGTACCACGA
>DWHO01005151.1:0-10518 GCA_018247575.1 Eurytides lysithous rurik | reverse complement strand
ATATATATATATATATCATAAGTGAGCCGTGGGGTAGATCCGTGTCCGGGCGCTCGCTTTTAATTCAATATATTCGAGCAACCTAAGTTCAAACCTGGTGTAGACACCAATGAATTTGTTAATTTATAATTAAAAATTATAAGTACCGATTTACCACGTGCTCAACCGTATGGGAAAGCATAGTGAAAAAACCTGTATATTGAAGAAGCAATTAAGAGAAATAGCAATAAAGAAGAAACAATTAAAAAAAAATTAAATATGTGAAGTCCGCCAATCCGCAGTGGGGCCCCGTGGAGGTCCGGCTAGTGCCCAGAAGTGGGACACGGTGTTACTTTAATATAAATCATAGATCAGAACCATAAAAAACCACCCATCACCCCCTTTTACATAATAGTTAATAATACCAATTTTATGTGTCTATTATCTTTTAATAATGAACTACAGATAATTGTTCTGGATCTGGGCAAACACTATCTTACAATAGAGGCAGCGTTTTTTATAAAAAAAAAAAGAAGACAAAACCAGAGACTAGAACACATATTGACTATGAAGTAAAAGCTAGATATTTAAAATACCCACTGGCTAGTTCTCCTTGTTGCCATATCAGCCAACTGGTCAAGAAGTAATGGCACATAATCGGCTGGCAGGTAGGACACTGTTCTTGATGCAACACCAGGATCATCCTTCTGTAGCACTGTTAATATTATTCTGAAATCGAAACGAAATTCATCAGTGTAACAATACAAAGAAACTAATGTATTCTTATTATTCTTACTTTTATCATGAATACCAAAGTGTGTTTGTTGGTTGTTCTGTATAATGATTTTTGGTAAGAATGTACTTTGTGAGTTGAACAAGTGACATAGGCCACTTTTTTAAAGAGAAAAACTTTATAAAGATGGATAAAGTCTTCTTACCAAATAAGATTCTATGAGGTTCTAATTTCAAATTCTATGATGTAGCTAAGTTTCATCTGGGGACCCTGTACCCGGATGAAACCTAGTTAAATATCACTTATGTGTGTGTATATTACCACCCATATTTCACCTATAATTTTATGAATGTCATTTGTTAGGTAAATATTACCACAAATATTAAGGATAATATTGGGTTCAAGACTTCTCTAGAGATTCCACACAGAACTTCAAAGTTAGATTACTTTTCTAAATCTATAGTGTCTATAATTGAACTACAATGTTCATGAACTAATGTAACATAAATTATTGTATGCTATTTATAAATTGTGTAATGGTCAACAATTTGTACAATTGCCAACAATTAGTTCTTTACATTTTTCATTTCTATGAGTAACTTTCAAGTAGTAAATAATGATATATTCTCAGAGCTTAATTATCAGCTAAAATAAATGACCGCTACAATTTGTTTTACATCTAGTTTTGTATAATATTTGACCATGTGGTATATTTTAGTATCGGCGAATTGTAGTATTTTATTTATTTGCCGCCACCATTGTTTTCCCAAATATAACTCCTTGCTTTATAGAAAAAGACCAAAGAATGGGTTGCGCTTCTCAATAAAAAGTTTGTAAGAAAATTATCGAGTGTCACCATGGGTTTGTTTTTGTGTCAAAAATCATACACGACATGCGAATGCATATTCGTATATTGTCAATAGAGATTTATATATCCTTTTTTTACTAAGGTTTTGTTCAATCCAACTCATGGTTATAATTTTAACTGTCTAAAATTGAATGTAATGACTATTATTATTAGAACATACCCTTTATCCTTGGAATGTAGACCTTGCATCAGCAATTTGGTGAGGTTCTGGTTGACTGCAGACTTAGCTCTTCCTTTTACGTCCAGCGCTAAATTGGCCAATCTTGCCTCCATTGACACTTCAACCTGGAAAAAGTATTTTTTAAACATCGTTATTTTTAACATAGGTACGAGTGTCGAAAAAATTGCTAATTAAGCATTTGTGGACTGCACAAACAGTGCAAGAGTTGTTCACTTCTACGCTAATTTTTATATCAATTTTATTAAAGCAAAACAATTAAGAAAATGAATAAATACTATTAGTGAAAGATTTAAATACAATGCAGATATGAAACACTGGGAGTGTGCTTATGTTTAAGGATGTTATAATTTTTAAGACACCAAAGGACAACAGTTTTTATTTGCAACACGTTGCGATGACCCATTTGGCGCAGTTGTAAGTTATTGGTTTCGGCGTCGCAGGTCGTGGGTTCGATTCCCACCCGGGAAAAATATTTGTAAGAACTACAGATAATCGTTTCGGTTCTGGGCGTTTGTCCGTGTGAAATTCATGTATGTAAAACACTCTTATAACACAAGATATTTATATCTTAAAATAGGGGCAGCATTAAGAAGAAACCATCAGAAGCATGTAAGTCAGTGATTCTCAACCACTGTGCCGGGGCACGTTTATGTGCTGTGAAATTCTTAAAAAGTGCTGCCAAATTTTAGAAATATTTTTAGCAAAAATCATGTGTGTGAATATGTTAAAATAAAAAAAAAATGCATAAGATAATTTAAAAAGCCCCCATAACTTAAATTTGCAATTAAACCCTCAATATACATACCTTTGTTTATGTAGCAAATACCATTTTATTTTAGATTTAATGTTATTATCATAAATCATTTTACACTGTACTATAGGTAAGTAAACACATTTTAAAATTATTTTTCTCTTTGTGTACCGTCAGATTTTGAAATCGTTCAAAAGGGTGCGACGAGAAAAAATGGGTTGAGAACTACTGACGTAAGTGATAATGAGCTCTAAACTAACCTGTCCACCCGGCGTCGGTCGCTTCCTGGTAACACCGCCCATAGGTTCTACGTAGGTGACGTCATCGGCCTTTTGATCCGATCTTGTTTTGTTCACTTCGTTGGTTTGCTTGGTCTTCTTTTTACTCTGCTTTGTTTCCCCGCGTATCAATACTTGCGTTTTTGTGCTTAAATCCGGTACCTTTGGACAAATAAGCTCAGTTTAAGCCTAACATCTCTACTAATGTAGTATAGCTAATAATAAGTTTTGTCATTCAAAACTTCTATTTCTAGAATAAACGGCTATATCCAATTAAAACTTATCAAATTTTATTGATAATTTATTATAGATGGTTACATATCATGTTACAACTGTGCTGAGACTGTGGAAAAAGTGGTGTTGCCGCTATATAATACAAGGGTACCCTAAGTAAGAACCAAGTAATACTTTAAGAAATTTATAGGGAGACCGCAAGGTTTCGCTAATATTTTATATCAACAATCTTTTAAATCCTTCAACTTCAAGAAGGTAGACAGACGAGTTTATTAAATTAAAAAAAAGATGATAGAGTGTGATGGCCTTAAATATATATTTTTTTCTTCTAAATTTTTCCTACTAAAATCAAAAGCAATTTATTGGGCTTACGCAAAAGACCTTATGAAACAAAAACCTTTTAATTCTCAATAGTAAACTGATTATATAAATAACCATTTTCGGCTTAGTACTCACAATTCTCTCGAACAATAGCGATGTACCACTTGTGTATCCCAGCAGGAGGTCACCAGTGGCTGCCAGTCTGCAGCATTGAAGCGGCAAAGGTGTGGCATCCGACGTAGTCACCTGTACAGTGACCGAGGGCTTGATGGGTTTGGTTGATGCCCTGGAATGGGAAATTGCATTAAACAGATTATATTTAGCAAATACATACACTATGGCATATTACTGTGGGGTAATGTAGCTGCCATAAATACGATTTTCGGGCTGCAGAAGAGGGCTATTCATGCTATCTATAGACTTAGTGTAGGAGTGTCGTTCGGAAAAAAATTTAAAACTATTAACATATTGACTGTCGCTTCTCAGTACATGTATGAAAATCTTATGTACGTCCATAAAAAAAATATTAATGATTTTCCCAGGGTGACATGCATAGCGTAAATACTAGAAACAAAGACAAGTTTGTGCAAGTGAGTAACTCGTTTCATGGGCGTTGTATACGTTTTTACAATAGATTTCAGAAAACGTCCAAAAAGCTCTAGTTGCCAAATTAAAAAAAATTGTGAAAGGATTATTTTGTAATAAAGGTTATTACAAAATAATATACAGTAAATACACCTTGGAAATTATGTGATCGCCTCCAGGCTATTTCAAGATTCATCATTGTCAACATAATTTTTTTCTGTAAAAACTGAGGCATTTTTTTCCGAAAATGTAGTAGAATCAATTGTGATTGTAAACCAATACAATTTTGAATAAAGAATTTTTCTTTGACAATCTTTGACAAAATGCTTTAGCGTGTGTATGTGAGTGTGTTTATATGTATATGTGTGTATGCCCTACTAATGGGCAGATTTTTTCTGTACAGTGTGAGATAGTGGATTTTATAACCGAGGAACATTTTTTTTTCAACTCATATACACATATCAAGATATTTTTCTTTTATCATTAGGTAAATGTTTGTTCTACCTTCTTTAATTTATTGGGACAATAAATATAATAACCGTGGTTTAAATATACACACATATATAGACAAACGCACAAACATTGATCACTCCATAACACAAAAAATCCTCCATAACACATACACAAAATGAAGTAAGACAATGTCATTAATTAGTGATACCTACCCATTTAACATGTGACCATAAAAATGAACAACACCACTCCTAGTGGCAGCTGCCAACTGCAATTTTGAACCGGAATCCTCCACTTCTACTTTGACGTCTAGCAATTTGGGTGCATCTTCAAGAACAAAGTTGTATGTGGGAGTTGGTACTAGTGATGCATTGCTTGTGGATTTTCTCCGTTGCCTCTTGTTTGGTGTGGGTTGGTCTCCGTTGACTTGAGGTGGTGCTTCATCTGTTACTGTTACGTCCCAGAATGATAGGAGGCGTTCATTCCTGACAAATGGAGTAGTTGAGTTTATGAATATCCACTGAGATTTAAGTAGTTTTAGATCAATCTATTAGCATAATATTGAAATCTGTAGTTGTTACTATTGTGAATGTGTAATTTACTCTCTTACTCGGTTTAAAATGTAACTAAAAATTACAGAGATAGGTATCTCTGTAATTGTTAGTTTTTATTACTACAGTTCTAGAATTGTTTTATCTCCTTAAGTTCAGTAGACTCTAGTTTATATGATAAGTTATGTTTGAAGTAATTTATGTTGTTAAAATTAAAATAAGTTTTGGTTTATAACATTACTTACTGTGAGCCTTCTATAAGCCAGCATGTGTTTCCTAATGTTGCCAATGCTAGTATCGCACGGGGTGCTGCATTGTGTCCTAAATTGCTTATTAATGTTGCTTGACCGTCTTGCAAACGCCATATTCGCAGTTGCCATGATGCTGCCACTAAATATCTTGAGGATGATTTCTGCATATGATATAAAAAAAGTTAGTATGTTTCAGTGAAGGTTAAAAATAAATTATTTTCCTGATCATTTGTTTTTGTTCTTTATGTATGTATTCATAAAATTACATTTACATAAAACTTATAGAAACTTATATATTATAGTATTATTTATATAACTTGATTAAAGTGTTGAAAATATTATCATTTAAGTTCAAACTTTTATTTTAATGTGTACAAATTGTCTTAACTCTTTGAGCACAACTATGTCTGGAATTTTAGCATTTATTACATGAATGGATTTTAATTTTTTTTCATTTTCTATGAAAATTCTTTGATTTTGAGAGTTTAAGAGTGATCTATTTTTCTGATATTAATATTAAGATAAAATATTGTAATAATTTAAAAACTTTTTAATAGCTTTTACACTGACAAGCAGTTAAGCATAATTTATATGTATATAAATCCTAATTTATTTTTCACACTTCAATTTTAAGAATAAAACAATAATTTAAATTAAAGAGTCAGAATGACAATAATATATCAAATATAGAGAACTTTTATTTTTTGTAGGGACAAATAATTTTCTATTGTTTATATGGATTTTATATCATTTTGTTTAGAAATTATTTTAAACTAGCAATCCTTTTACTAACCTGATTGTGTGGAACTATTTTTATAGCACTGACACCACTTGTTTGTTTACTTCTGTTGTCAAAATTTATATTATATTTATGTCTAACGGACGCACTTTCCAAATCCCATTCATGGACCACATTGTCTCCGGTGCAACTGTACAACCCGTACTTCCTATGCCAATCTAATGTTCTGATTTTGGAGTTGTGTATGTCACCCTTTTGATTTGTCAAAACTGTTTCAACCTTAGCTTGGGCAATGGAGTACAATAGAATCTTTCCACTGCTTGTCCCTAATGCTATTAACTGGTTTTCTTGTTCACTGATTGATTTTCTTCTGCCACCTTTTTGTGGGGATACCTGAAAAAGGTTAACTCATTCAATCTTTTTGTAGCGATTAGTTCAATGAAAGGCAAATCACCTGTTGCAGCATATAAAGCAGGTTGCTTTAGCTATTACAATGCGATGCAAAGTAAAGACGAAATTAGTAATAAAAGCACATAGTTATTAAAACGCATTAAAACCACGTGTGTCTACTTACTGACTGTTTGACACTTATCCATTGTAAACATGACGGTGGAGCGGTTAAATGTAAATCCGGTGTGTATTCTTGTTTAAGAATATTAGTTTCTGTATCCCAAATTTTTAGCCTGCCATCCTGAGTTAGGGCAGAATAATATTTTCCATCTTCGGAAAATGCCGCCTCTGCCATCTTCTTGACGGCTGTTTTACGATAATCTGTGATAGCAACGTGACATTTGACAACCAATAACGTTTCGTTCCTCATTTATTATGTATTTAAAAATGATTGAAAAGTTAAATAATTTAATTTGAAGCTTAAAATACGTTAAAAATTTTACACTTAATTTTGGGTCAGAATTTAAAAATTGTTCCTTTTGCCTATAAGTATATAAAATAAAAAAGTATACAAGATACTTTCAACAAAAACATTCCAACAATTGCACAATAATAAAACACAATACTCTTGTAATTAAAATAAAAAACTTATTATATCTTGATTTTGTTTCAATTTTCTTCATTTCACCATTTAAAACGTCACCGTTACAATGTAGCCAATCGTATCATTTTCTGAGTTTATTGTCAAAGATATCTCAAAATTCTATTGGTTTCTCGGACCTTAGTGGTAAATGTTGCCAGAGAAATAATATGGTTACATGAAGTGGGACAAAGGAAATCAGAAAATGTTTGAAGGCACGTCCAACATCAGACTTATTGTCATCGTTAGTTGATTCGTGTGTGTCTGTTGCATACGATTCGCGAACGAAATCTAGTCGCGAACGAATGTGGTAGGCGTAGATTGTATTTTTTTTTATTGTGCTCTCGTTCCACTTTTTGAATTGATTCTTATTGTTTTTCTAGAAATCTGTGCTTTATTTTACATGCTTTTTATGCAGTTGTGAAACGAAATAATTGCGAAAGTGTTGTGGTTTTCGTGAATTATGATGTCATTTAATCCTTGAAAATATGAGTGTTAGTGTCGACGACGTTTCCAGCCCTTTATCTGAAGGGCAAAGCACCATTTGCGACGAGGGAACCTCTTCTTCGGAGAACCTGGGAGCGAAGAATGATGAGGTTGAGGCAGGTCAGGATAAGTCAGAGCCGACGAGCCCAAAATTACATCCGATGGCGTTCACCGTCGACTTCGGGGAAAGCAAAAAATTCGACAATCGCCGACTCGAGGAGCTAGCGAAGAAGTCGCAAGCCCGACACCAAAGGGTGCAGTCCATGTCCGCGGGAACAACTCGGAGGAGTCCGACAGCTTTGCGGCCGCCCATGAGTGTGAAACTGCCCAGAAAAGCACAGGGGTATAACTCCGAGGGATACTTCTCCTCGGATCAGGAAGACGGTGGTGCATCCAACTCGGCTAAGATTAGGGGCAGTCCACTAACGCAAAACGTTGATAAGAACCAAATGGCCAGCGCGGTCACCAAAAAACAGGTGAAATCTCCGACCTTAGATCTGTTGCCTCAAAAGAAACAATCCAAAAGTCCGATAGTCGATAGTATTATGACGAGGAGTGAGAATTACACTACGCGTCAAACTTTAAATCTGCCGTTGAATTCTAACGGGCCAATTTTGAGTGGCATCCAAAAAACGCCGAGCTATGGCAACCTAAGCTATCAGAAACATATCATGGCTGATATCATTGATCAGAGCCCTGAGGTCTTAATGTTGACGGATATTTCCAGTCCTGAATTAGACATTCTCACTCCTGATAATGGCTTGTCAACGCCGGAGACTTCTAAAAGCCCTCTGATCCGGAAAGCCAGGGCTATGTCAGAAACCCCTGACTTATTGTTTAAAAAGTGTCCCCCTAAACCACAACCTTTGTACATTGATGATGATATAGACAGACAGTCAAATAACTCATCAACAGGTACTTACACCATTGAAGGGGATAACTATACAGAGGAGCAAAAGGCTAGAATGAGTATTGACAGGACATTTGGCACCGATTTACTCAAGGAAGCAATAGACAACAGTTTAAGTAAGATGATTGTTGCAGAAACTGACCCAGGACTTGTCTTTGATTATCCAAATTTACAAAATGTGATAACTAAAGAACCGAGGAGAGAAATCAGTCTCAGAAGCCCCATAGCCACTCACACAACCTTTGAGGTACAAAATAAAATGTCCAAAGATAAGAATGTTTTGGAGATATCATGCTGTTATGAGCCTCCAAATGAGAATGATTTGGCAGTACAAACATCAAAACAGATCAAATCAACAAGGAGTTATTTAGAGAAAATTAAAAGCAGGGTGCGGACAATCACTGAGAAAACATTTCCAAAGCCGCCACCAAAACACAGTGAGGGGGCTGATATGGGAAGCTTCACATCGGTCACCACTTCAGGTGTTCTGAGCATGAAGAACCCCATCAAGATTGAAATACCCATCCGTAGACGTTGTAGCTTGACGAAGTCGGAGATAGATCAGACTGATTACGTTCATAGGTTGTCTAGAGAGTCTTCCGTCCCAGTTTCATTGCCGAGCAACAAGGGCCTTATAATTGAGGAGGCCACGTTTGAGAGCACAGCACTTAGAAATGCTCAGAAGGCCCTTAAAGATGACAGTGGGGTCTCATCCGACATAACACCGGACCAAGTTGTTGGAAAGTTGTCTTATATGAGCTTAAGCCGTTGCAAAGGTGACAAGACTTGGATACAGGATTGGGCTGAAAGTGTTAAGAACTATAATAACAATACCTTAGTCAAGGACTGTGATCTGGCCAGTTCATATCCTGACCGACCGCCTCTCAGCCCTCGTCATGCAAGCGGAAAACGTGAGTTTTTATAATCTATCTCTTAACATAAAAGCTATAGAGTTCTAAATAAGATAAAAAAAACCAAAGAAAATATATATAGATTTCTTTTTTCTTTATGATAATCATTGCTACATTTTTGACTGAATTGTATAATGTAGATAGAATATACTATTCTATTATGTAGTATATAGTATTGGTATTATGTAGGAAGATTTTACACAATTTAAAACATTTAAATCTTATTTAGTTAATTACTTAAACTTTATCCAAACATCAACATTTCTACTTTATGTGTGGAGTGAGTTTTTAATCAGTCATATAAATTTTACAAGTAAAAGAGACACGGTAAATAGATAAAAGTTTTTAATATGATATACAACAAACACTTTGCATATGAAATATAAGTTATGATAAAAGGTGATTGAAATATCTGCTTAAAGGACAACAGTAATGTTTGTTGTGATACTTGTTTTTTTTTTAATGATCGAATAACTTGAACACTCGTTTTCCGGTACGAAGTTTATATAACAATATAAATTATTATAGCTCCGAAAAATAATTACGAGTATCGACGGAATCAATACTATTGACCCAGATTTGCGCTATTGGGCCCTAGATATCGCCATGCATTTTGCACGTCGCCACTTCCGCGAAAACATTGAATAATTGTTGTAATAGTAAATAATAATTGTGATCGGCGATGGTTTAGTACCTTAGATAGTAGTACACCTAATTCTGTTTAGTACAACTAGTACAACTAGCAATGTCAAGGTCGCCCGTTCGAATACCGATGGGGATGTTTAATTGAATTTTTATGTCGGTTTATCGCTTTTCCATCTCTTTATTAGAAGATGTTGGGTTTTGGTGGATGTTATATAGATTGCGTTGTTATATCTTATACGTATTATACAGTTTTGTAGTATTAGGTTCATATAAACTGGCATTTTTCATACCTGAGTTGCGTATTCACCATCTAGATAGGTTTATCATGTATTGCTTTTATGAGGTATGAATGTAATCCTACCTTATCTATCGGGAGTGGCTTAAGAACCCCCAAGTTATGTGCATAATGCTTTCCTTGGTAAACAGGGTGTGTTTTAGATTTTAGATTTCTACCTGATACTAAGGTGATGAGATACTAAGGTGGTGGTATGTGGGTCTAGGAACACAGAGAAAGATGTGAAGCTAGCTAAACCTATAATATTCTAGATAACGGGGGGGGGGGGGGGGGGGGGGGGGGGGGGGGGGGGGGGGGGGGGGGGGGGGGGGGGGGGG
>DWHO01005150.1:0-10518 GCA_018247575.1 Eurytides lysithous rurik | reverse complement strand
CGTGTTACTAATCCGGTTCGAGCCGGCCCATTCAGCTGCGGGAACAGCTGCGTGGCTCTACCACCGGTAAATACATCCAAACAACATAAAATTATGGCATCTCACTTCATGCTTTCTTTATGTAGAAAAAGATTAAAACATAAAACTCCCTGTAAGTGATTAAAATCTAAGCAGACATTTTTATAACCGTTTAAGTATTTATTAATATTAAACTTTTAATGACTTTCGTCATTAATAGTTTGAACTTTATAGTTTATCTATCTTAACCAAAACTGTGTCAACATTGGAGCATTTTTCACGAAATGACGTAGCCGGGATGAGTTCATCGAAATCGGAATCTGATGAGCACCTCCCATAAATGGAAAAGAATAAGATTAAAACATAAAACTCTCTATAAATGATTAAAATCTAAGCAGACATTCTTATAACCGTTTAAGTATTTATTAATGTTAAACTTTTAATGACTTTATAGTTATTAATAGTTTGACTTTATAGTTTATCTATCTTAACCAAAACTGTATCAACATCGGAGCATTTGTCACTAAATGACGTAGCCGGGATGAGTTCATCAAAATCGTAATCTGATGGGAATTTGATTAAAACCTCGCCAATTTCCTGTCTAGCGAAAGCCTCCGACCTGGCCCGCGATGCAATTTTACGGACGCCGCTCCCCCAGTCCGATATATCTATAATTAGCGTGGTGCATCATTTGATTTTCCTTTTACAGTTAATTCTGGAAGGCACGATACCTGCAATGGTGTTGCCAACTCCCGACCGTCGACCGCTTAAAGCACACGAAAATCATTTTAAAGAATATGGATAAAGACAAAGTCGTTGCTGTGTTTACAAATTTAGATGTTAGGATGTCTCGAAATTTTTTTAATGATTCTTCATTACAACTACCCAAAATTGGGTATTAAGAAGATTGGAGGTTTTATTTCTATGCCATTTATGCTATATGATGTGGAAATTTTCGTACACGACTTCAGTAACAATTCAAGAAAATACTTTCACCAACTCAAGATTCATAGACTTATTAATTTATAAATGTTATGCCAATGAATCTGGTAACAATTTCAATTTTTTGTAAGTATATTTTCAACTGTAAGGGTAGGTTTAAACTATCCGATTCGGGGGTGAAATACGGCAGTGGCAACACCGTGAGTCGGGGCATCGCCAGCCGAGAGCGGTGTAATTGCAAGACGGTTGTTTGCTTCGCTTAATAGGATTTACATCGGCCCCGGCCCCACTATAAAGACCTCTGTGCACGCGAACCGACCGCACGATATCCCTTCGGTATTAAAAAGGTCGAAGGAATAAGCGTCCATGAGTGATGTACCCGACCTCGTTCAAGGTTACCTTTGCAACAACGAGGAAAGACTACTTTTTACTGGATTTAAGCCTGTTTGTATTTCTACTAAAAAAATTCTAGCGGTAGCACGACTGGGTGTGTCAACAAATGCCCATGGCCTCACAAAGCGAATGCCAGATGATGTCAGAACTTCCTCTAGGAGTATTCCCTGGTTTAAGAGAGATGAGATAGAAGAAAAAAGTTGGCACTAAGTGAACGGAGAAATAGGCATGACGCATGCCGAAGTCAACGATTTTGCTGCTTGGCTTGTGCGATACCAGGAGATATAAGATTATCATCTTATATTACTTAGTGCTAACTTTATCAAGTCTACGTCCAGCTGTTCTTTCAACCGGTATACAGTAACGCTTGTATATTATTAGAGAAGCGCTCCATGGCCACCAATGCATTAGCAACTTTGCTTTCGCAAATATCCTTAGTCGACAGAGAATATTTACCGTTTCACGTTCATTCTTCCTTATCACCCGTTTAATTATAATAAACTGTATGAGTCCACCGTTGAGTGATACTTCTCCGTTTCATTTACTAAGAGTGACTACTCTGACTCTCAAAGTTTTAAAATGTTTCTGCATTTGCTTTCTTTTAAGAAAAGGCTCTCTAGAAAATATTACATCTACTTCAGAATAATGTCATAAACGTGGGGCAATATGAAATTAATTAATTTATTCCTTCACGCAAAATGTCGTACAAAGCGGACTTAATATCAATACCATTATTTGACAGTCGAGTTGGACATATAAAATGAAAAAACAATAATAAATAAGCAATAAGAGTAAATCTATAGATTAATACGTGAAGAGAAAACTTTGGACCCCTTTTGCAAACTATTGCACTCGCGGAGCAAAATTAAATTTTGGAACTAATTGATGGAAAAATTTGTGGACATTTTTTTTATGTTATTCATAAAATATATATTAAATTAGATATGCTAATTCTACTATACTAATGTCAGAAGAGAAGTTCCGAGTTCGGGCGTACCTACCCCAGATGTGGGTCACACAAATTTTAGCTGTATGTGGGGAGAGAACCCACAATACAGTGATTAACAGTTTGCAAGGTGACAACTTAATTATGGAAATTCGGACAGTGAAGAAAATCAGTAATAAAATTACCTGTTATTAAGCTTCCGTTGTTTGTGTGTCGATTGCCACTTTCTCATTCGAATAACGATTGTTACGTTATAACGTAAGAGACAATTTAAATGTTGCATCACAATTTTACACGTTGGCATCTAAAGTATTGCCCGAATAAAAAAAATATTTAAAGCGGAATGTTACAATGTTGAATAACGTCAGGTAAAATTACAAAAAAGAACAACGTGTTATAACCATGTTTTGTTATTTCATCAAAACTATCGGTTCTTCGATAAATCACCTAAGTGTATATTAATTTTAAAGGATCATGCCATGTCCAATGATATTACGTTGATACATTTATTTCTTAGTAGGAAGGCGTGCTTCATGTTCCAGCACGCCTTGCCTTAAGAGGGAGAGGGTTTCCGGAGGGCATCCAGAGAAGGGGCTGCGGAGGTGGTAAGCGCTGGCTGGGTCGCGGAAGTGTGCGAAAGCATTCCCGTGACCCTATGCCATGCCTATATGCGTCTAGGTGGAATATCGTGGGGATTTTAGTTGGTACGACTCCGACATAACCTGCCCTTGCCCCCACAAGGCCGCCGGGTATGCGGAGGTATTTCCCCCCCAGATAAATAAAAAACCACTAAGCACCACGCGGGAATTCAACCCTGCCGAATGGCACAGCAATCGGCAATCAGTTATATTATTAGTGTTCAATCAGTTATATCATCAAAACCAAATCATAAAACCGAACCGTGGGAAATATGCATCGATAATATTAACGCGTCTGATGAGTAAGTTTCTTGCAAAAGAGAGTGTGCGAATTGTTGACCCAGATCTTATTCAGTTGTTTACCAATGAATTATGTAAGGCCACAGCCAGATGGTGCAATAAAGAGATTAGAGTCACTCAAAATGATATTTACTTTGTTTTAAGTAACGTTATAATAACTTAAACCTAATTAACCTAGGTGTGAGCGCGTTCAACAATTGAACTATACTGACTGGATCATTCAGAAGCTACATTAAATAAGGGTTTATAGAGGTCACAATTTGAATGACGTCGTCGATGCATCATATGTAGATGCTGCATCGGCTATATGCGGATTGCATACACATAAGCCCGTTGACCTGCAACTCAACATATTGCATATAGGTTACACGCGTAGCAACGGCTGGCACGAGGTGTTGAGGCGGCGTTTCACTTAATCTGTTGACTTGTAAGGTGATGCTGCTCACGGGGCAAAGACATGCGTTGGTGCGGTTCAATAACAAATGACAACGTTGAGCAAGAATTAAAAAGTGTGCAGAAGAATATTGAGGATCTGAGGATTTGTTTACAATAGGAACCAAATAGCACGTCAGCAACATATAGATCAGTGACACACAAAGTGGTATACGTGGACTCCTGGGCTCCAGGGAGTCCCCTTAAGAGTGTGATTAGATCTAATCTTCGGGTTTTTTGACGAGTTTCGGGAATATGGCAGAAATGTAGCAGCTAGGGGTTCACTGAAACCACTAAAATTTTGAAATTGGCCTACGAGAAAGATATGTATCTCTGGTATAAACTATGTGTGTAAGTACCAAGTATTATACATATATAATGTGTTCATTTGTTTATTTACACTTTTATTGCAAAAAAGAAACAAAAAATTGATATATAGTGGACTGTCAGGCATTCTCTCCCAGTCGACCGGAGCGTGGAGATAAGTTAATCAATGGTAGTAACTAATAAAAGCCAATTAAAAGTATAAATCAAAAGTAAGACTATTTAACTAAAAGAAATAGTATAAATCTCTTAGGGAATTTAATTTGTTTTGTCGAATACATAAAGTAAAACTCTTTCTTCTTTTTTTTTCATTTTGCGATTCCCCTAATATAAAGTTTATATCAAATCCATCGTATTTAATGATTTGCCTATCCATAAGCACGTTTTGCAATAACCGACCGCAAATCTTACATCCAATTTTTATACTCTGTATTGATTTATCTATGTCAACATATCCATTTTGCAATAATCAAACGCAAATCTTACATCCGATACTTATACTCTATATTAATTTATCTGTGTCAACATATCAACGTTATGTTTGATACTTCACTTTATATTTATTTGTTTATTTTTCTAGTAGATTGTTAGGTAGTGTGTGTTGTGTGTGCTTTTTTTTATTTGTCATAATTTTACATGCTGTATTCGCTACTGTACTGTATCTAGTAGACTTCAGTTAAATCTTAATTTCTCAGAGTATGTTATAATCTATGTTGTTACTGTTGTCTGTTTTGTGAAACATAATAAATAAATAAAAAATATATCTATTTTGCAATAATTAAACGCAAATTGACGAATCGAACTCCATACCGTATAGGGCAGGGCGTCGCGTAATTAATTAATACACGCGCAATTGTCACAATACGTACGATAAACGGCTCGGTTTACGGCCCGTTTATTGTTTCCAAAGTGGCTTCGTTCTCACGCCGTTCGCGAGCATTACATTAAGTACCAGTGATGTCAAATGGCGTTTAGCGACGTCGAATGTCGTCCGAATCTCGATGGAGCGGGCCAACAGATCGGCGTTTGTTTTTTTCTCTCCGCTCGTGCTTTTTTTGACTGTTGTAAGTCCGTTTGCCTCGTAATTACACGCGTCCAAACTGGAATACTGATAATGGCCGTGTTTACGAGTGGAGCGGTATTAAGCCGAGATTTTTATCTGTGGCTGTGACATTGCGTCTATGGGGTATGCAGTGGCTTCGCCGAGGCTAATTAAGATCTGTTGAAATTGAAGTAGTCTACGGATTTCGTTCGTGTTTTATTTCGACTTTACATGCCAACTGTTTCGAACACTTAGTGAGTAGTAGTTTTTTATGATTTAGGCTGACAAACGAGCAAGCGGCTCACCTGATGGTAAGTCATCACCGCCGCCCATGGACATTTGCAGCATTTTAGAACTAGCAAATGCGTAGCCGGCCTTTAAGGAGGGATTTTATTAAACGGGGAGGGAGAAGGAGTGAGAGGGAGGGAAGAGAAGGAGCAATAGGGGACCCCTTGAGGATGGAGAAAGAGATAGGAAGGGGAATAAGAGAGGAAGGAAGGAAAGGAAGAGGGATGAGCCACCTCACTCACTGGACGAAACGCAGAAGCAAAAAAAAAATCCACTTTACGCCGATTTTCTATGAGGTCGTGGTACTTACCCGGTTCAAGCCGGCCCATTCAGCAGCGGATGGAGCTGCGTGGCTCTACCACCGAAAAACTAGTAGTTAAAATTGTATACCGCCGATCCTGATTTTTTAAAAACTCCTATCCATCCAAATATTGTCTGTAGAAATTGCTTATAGCAATAAGGATAATCGATATATTTGTCTGTAGAAATTGCTTATATTACTACTGATATCTTTTATTATGCATATATATTTTTATTTTATTTCTGGTGCGCAATAAAGCATCTATCGATCTATCTATCTAGAGTCCATGCTTATGGAGGATGACGGCCCGGTCTGTCCGTTAACCATAGACTATCGTAAATTAATTTCAATTTGACAATTTGTAGTATTTGCCTGAATGCAAGCGATGATTGACATTTGGCTAAAATTGCATAATCAACATTCAACGTCTAAAATTTAATGTATCTATTTTAATGTTTAAAATTCAGTTCAAATTAAGTTCGTTTTGACCCACGTGCCATCATGCCTCTTGACGGGAAAAAATAACCAATTCACACATTTTTCACCACTTTCACTCGGTGTAAAATAAACTCGCATATTTTTAAATCTAAAGGCCGGTTTCGCGAAAAATTGAATTATGCAACACCATATCTGATGTATGTCACTACAGATTCCGTGTTACGCCAAGTGAAATGAAATATGTGTGACTTTACGGAAAACATCACATCGCTTACAAGCCAGAAGCAAGTTTTAACGCAGGTTAATTGACGGCAGTTTAATATAAAGCCATTAAATTTAACAAGTTGAATTATGTTACGTGTTTAAGAAGTAAGTGAAGAGACGAGCTAGTCTAGCATCTGGTGGTAATTACCACAGTATTTTAAAACCACACGAATTCTTAGTTAAACAGTTGCTTGTATGTAAATCCAGTCATATTCGTTTTTTTTTCCTTGATTTTTTAATCAAATAGCCAAAAATTACAAAATTTCGCTTTCAAAATATAAATACGATTATCCATTTTGATTTCTAAAAATAGATCCCATTGACAAGATAAGCAGAACATTACATTGGACGAACTCAAGATCTTAGATTCGAACCCATACCGCTGAATCTATTTTTTTGCTGTGCTGCTAAATAGGTGTGCTTGAACCGGATAAGTACCACGACCTCACAGAAAATTGACGTAAAGTGACAGTGTTTCAGCTTTGGCGTTTCTTACGGTGAGTATGTCCCTTCTTATCCTTTTCCAGACTCCTTCCTCCCTCCTCCTTTCTATTCTAGCCTCCCCTCCCCCCTCCTTTCTTGTACTGTCTCCTTTCTCTTCTTCCCCCTCTCTTTCCCCCTTTCTTTTGCCCCTCTCTTTTACCCACGAGAAATGAGAGGGAAAAAGAGAAAGGACGTGTCCTTCCTTTTTATGTCTCCTCCTCCCTCCACTCTTACCCTTTCCTGCTCCTTCTTTCCAAAAATTCCCATCCTAAAGGCCGGCAATAAGTTTGCAAAATATTCGACGTGGCAAATGTCCATGGGTAGCGGTAGGTAATTATCGTTTACCATCAGGTAAGCAGCTTGCTCGTTTGCCCCCTGTCTCCGTAAAAAAATAGCTAAGGTTTTGCTTTTTATATTTGTTAAATTGACAATGCAAACATCTATCCCACATTTGTCACAACCTTGATGAAACCACGTTTCTTTTTGTTGGCTTCTTTGAACAAGCGGGTCACCAAGATTGTACGGCGATAAATAAACCTTCAAAAGCAGAACGTTCCCACGACAATCGAATCGACAGTGCTTTTAAATGAGATACTAAAATAATGCATTCCTTTTTGTATTTATCTTATATCGATTCAAACAATGATCTTAATGCACGATGACATCATAGGTTTGAGTGGTAATGTTCGATGAACAGGACATATAATAGAATCATATCTTTAACTTTTTTAAACCTCTTATACACGTTATTTTTTACCGTCCCGTAGCTTCGTTTTAATTACGTGTTATATTTTTATATTTTTTAAATACAAAAAAATATTCACAAATCAATACGCAATTTTCTAGCTTTCATAAGCAATTCCGTTCGTACAGACTACAGACTCTCGACATAATTAAAAAACGAATCCTTGATTCCTAATCAAGGATCCTTGATGCCTGGGGCCAAATGTAACATAATATGACAATAACAAAATAATATATGAAGAAATTACTAATATAATTCATGAAAAATTGCTAAGCCATATCATTGTCCATATAGAAATTGTCCAGCGTATTAATCCAGATTATTAATTATCTATGGATCTAAGCACTACTGGGGGATTGAGCACGGTTCTTAGCGGATCCCAGGAGACTACCATGAATATTTGTGCCGATCGAATCGACCTGGAGGTTTGTCGCTTTGTTCGGAGGCAGAACTTAGCAGCTGGTATTAATCCGAATAATTGCTCAAAAGCAAATCCCCAATTGTAAGATCGTAATATCTCGTGTTATAAGAGCATTCTATATCAATTTAACACGGACAAACGCCCAAATCGTGAACAATTGTCTGTAGTTCGTACGAATATTTGTCTCGGGTGGGAATCGAACCCACCACCTGCGAGGCCTTAGCCAATTGCTTGGCTACTGCACCAAACGGGTCATCAAAGATGATGTTATATCTTACCACTTATAAAAAAATATGTAATAGTGCGTATTGTGTACTGACTGACCCGTTGGTGCAGTGGTTAGTGCTCCTGACTGCAAAGCCAGAAGTCGTGGGTTCGATTCCTACCCAGGACAAGTTATTTATGAGATGAACGGAGGTATTTGTTCTGTGTCTAGGTGTTAATTATATATATAAGCATGTTAATCAATTGTCTATTTTTCTTTATGGTTTAGGGCAACAAACGAGCAAACGGCTCACCTGATGGTAGGTGATTACCGCCACCCATGGACATTTGCAGCATTACAAAAAAGGAAAGGAGGGAAGGAGAAAAAGTGAGAAGAAGGAGGGAGCGGAATGGGGGAGGGAATGTAGGGAGAGGTAGGGAGGAGAGTGAGAGAAGGAGGAAGAGGTGGGAGGGGGTGAACCACCGATCACCTCACTCACCGGACAAAATGCTGAAGCATAAACATTATTGCTACGCTGATTTTCCGCACATATCCGTTTCGAGCCAGCCCATTCAGCAGCGGGAACAGTTGCGTAGCTCTACCACCTTTGTAATACATGTAGTAATATGGCTACCATACTACGGGCTCTGCCTAGTTTGCAAAGTGTTTGATGTGATTTATTATTACGATTGTGGTGGAGCCACGCAATAACTGCTTTGTCAATAATGGGTTGGCAACATCTATAGCTGACGGCACTGTTTGATACGCGGTGACAACAACAACAACAACAACATCGCAAAATTCCAACTAAATTTGCATTAACTATAATCATCCGTCTTGACACGAAGACCCTCATCGTGGTAATAAATTACGTCGTTACATTAACAACGGAAGTGACAAATTAGACGAACTCGATAAAATAGAATTCCCCGAAATGAATTAATTAGACGATAATGCCCGCATTTATCCTCGTACAATTAATCCTGGTTTTGCCCGTTCACAAAAATCGACAATCGCAAAAGCGCCGCGGTATCGGCACGCGCCACCCACTTCCGCTAGATAGCCCCTTCCGCTACGGGCCAAGTGCACAGTTACATATATTCTAACATAAACTCACGCCTTGCCTCAACCAGGATAGGCAGGAAGAATATGTTACTCCTGGCATCTACGTTTGGTTCACTCAAAATTTTTAACTTAGCTCCTTTAGACAGGAGGCCACGCTTCTTCCCTATATTGTCTGAGAATCCTCCTTCACAAACGTTCATGGATATCATTTTCTGATGAGCTGCATTCAGAAACGGTCTCATTCACATGTAGACTGAGACAGTCAAAGTCTCATACCTCTTCATTGATGCAATTCACATATCTTGAAAGTATTTAAACTTGATAAAATTAAGTAGTAATTTACTAATCTAGCTAACTAGCTAATGCTTCTGCCACACTGTGTTCATCTTCAACCTTTACCTAGGTATCGGTTAGTATAATACCGTACTATCGCTGATACATACACACACCAAATCATGATGTGATGTTTTCGGTTAAGTTACATATGGCTCACACGTTTTGAATATTCCATAGTTTTATGCTTAAATTGCATGTTAGTCAATGATAATCACCTTCACATACGGCGTTGTATCAAGGTATCTTAATAATAATGATATGATGTGATATGACGTCATGGGACGAAAGGACGAATCACATATTGCCATCTGGTATACACCATTATATATTTGTATAGATAATTAACACCCAGACACAGAAAAAATACCTATGCTCATCGCAGAAATATTTTGTCCTGAGTGGGAATCGAACCTACGACCTTGGCTTTTGCAGCCAAGAGCACTAACCACTACACCAACGGGCCAGTCTAGTAAAGTTTTTTAATTCAATTACGAATCAAGAAAATACTTATCCTATACTCTGACATGTTTTATTTGTTTATATAGAATGAATATTGCCATATTTTTTTATAAAGTTTTTGACAATACCGTGCGTAAATGAAAAAAAGTCATTGTCGACCGTCGACCTAAAAGCATACTATATATGTATACTTTTTTTCAGTTTCGGGAACATGTTTTAAATTAATTCATTGAGAGACGTTATAATAATTATTAGAACCGATAATAATATCAGCGATTCAAGTCGACCAAGATCAACTTAAATAATGAGTTCGAAGCAAGCGTTTAAACGAGGGCTTATTAGAAGCCCTACCGAAGGCTTGAGACAAGGAAATCCAAAGTAATGTTTTTTTTTATGTAGTAAGTAGGCTGGCAAACGAGCAAGCGGTTAACCTGATGGTAAGCGATTACCGCCGCCCATGGACATTTGCAACATTACT
>DWHO01005149.1:0-10519 GCA_018247575.1 Eurytides lysithous rurik | reverse complement strand
CTTCCCTACCTCTCACTCATCCTTCCTCTCTCTTTCAAAAACTCCCCTCCTTAAAGACTGGCAACGCATTTGCAGTTTTGTAATGCTGCAAATGTCCATGGGCGGCGGTGATCACTTACCATCAGGTGAGCCGCTTGCTCGTTTGTCAGGCTAATCCATAAAAAAAAAACGAGATGTTTGATCCGCAGATAAATTCGTAAACAAATTTTAAAGATACTTTACTCATTTTGCATATTTGCTTAGTGTTTAAATCGTGTAATAAAAAAAACCGGTCGACCTTCAGAAAACGCCATTTACTATATATTTTCAACTTCAACTTGAATGATTTAAAAGTCAACTTTAACTAAGCATACGTTTTATAACTCTCGTTCAAGTAATTTTTATGACGAACACGATGGTTTTAGTTTGTGAGGAGGTCTATTAATTAGCTATTAAAAAAATATATTATCATTCTCCCTCTAAACTTCATTTCTCATCAGATCTTTAAACCGACTGTACCCATTCGGCAGACCTTTCATTGTTGGTCCCATTTGAACCAATTATTTTTGTCCTTCGCTTTTTGTCTTGTACGCCTTTCCTTTGAATACGTAATTGTACAGATGTCAAATCCAAGAATGAGTAGATTTTTATAGTCTTCATTTGCCATTAACGATTTCTTAAATTTACATCATGTATTGTATGTATATATGATTACATTTTTTTTGGGTAGCAAACGAGCTAACTTCATCTGGTGATAAGGAATTAACTCGTGGACGTTAGCAACACTGAGAGAACACGCAACATCGTATAATTAGTACGTGTTAAAAGATTTTGATATGGCAGGGTGTATTAAAGCTGTCTGTTCTTATATTTCTACACTGGACGTTGAACGTTATTACTACTGCTATGTTTATATTATAAGAGGTGGCGGACCCGTTACCCCCTAGTTAGCGTGACCAGATAGCGTTTATCGCGCGGGGTCGTTGGTTGCGACCTCAGCTCGAGCTCGTGGACGGCTACTGATAACGTCCCCTATAAATTACCTAACAGTATCACTTGTGACAAAGCAAATAAGCCAGTAGGCTCTCAGACGCCAATCCGTGAACACTCCCCAATCACAAAGTCACGTTACGAACCAAAATCTCTAAGCGTACCCCGTGTACTTCGCGTAAAGTCATCGTATTTCAAATCCCCATGGCTAAGTTCGTCAATTGCAGTGATTTCCTCTCTCCCAACTGAACTTTCGTGTGCGTAAAGAGACATTACAAACATTCCGTCGTCCGAGTGTGTTCAGCCGTCGCCGGTTCCTTTAAAATTCCAACTGGCAACAGCCTACATGCATCGCTTCCCGAACGAGCTGCTACAAAAAATGACAATCACCTTAATGTACCGCATCAACCCAATCTACTATTCGGATTACTCGGATACGATCTAAGAAAAACATTCCAATCATTCCAAACAAAGTCCTGCCTCTGCCATTGGCTCTACAATTTCGACTGTTACAAATTCGGAATCTATTCGAAGGATATCACTTGACGCTTCCCTCAAAGCCTTCCAAGGAGTTGAGAAATGGACATCGTGGCTAACGTAAGTTTTATACCAGTCGACTAGCAAAACCGTTATCGTTGTCGTTACTTATATGTTCCATAGGGTCAAAGGGTATCGATTAACTTTAGACAGTGCTGTATGGAAAACGTCTAATCGTGACCATTTTGCTCGCAGTACCACCCTGTATTCAAGGCGTTCCTCGCGGGCTCCTTCTCGGGGACCTTCAGCACCATACTGTTCCAACCACTGGACCTTGTTAAGACCCGTTTGCAGAATCCGAATCAGCATGTCGTCGCTGCGGCTGTCAAGTGAGTATTCTAAACGAAATTATACCATATGTACATATGTAATAAGAGAATATTTACATTGTAATCTGTTGTGTTTGATATTATTGCTAAATCATGTGAGTTATATTTTAGAATTTAAGAAAACGAACTTGATGAACTTTAACGTGAGATTCTATATTACATGGGATATATTTGATTTATCCCTTGAAAATGACTAAGTTGAATTTTAAATTTAATTTTGTATTATTGATACGTTATTTAAAAAAAAAGAATTCGTACTTGATAACGGAGAGAATTGCCAGTTCTCTGACAGATATAAATTTACTATTTGTTGGTAGGTTTTGAACCTATGGTTAGATGTTTAAAACGAGCCCGAATTGGATCGTTTGAACTTGAAATTGACTTTCCTTTTAATTCATGCCCAGCAGCCGCATGCAGCCCGGTATGATAACGATCTTCGCGAATATAGTGCGACAAGAGCACATTGCCGGACTATGGCGTGGTATGGTGCCATCCATAGCTCGCTGCGTGCCAGGCGTCGGTCTCTACTTCTCCTCGCTTCACTGGCTGAAGTCCAAACTGGGGAAGGAGAACCTCGGACCTATGGAGGCGGTCTCCCTAGGAGTCCTAGCTAGGTCTATGAGCGGCGTAGCTCTCATACCCATAACAGTCATAAAGACCAGGTGAGATGACGTCATTTCGCTATTTTATAACATCATTTTAGCTCGTCTGGCGATGTGCTGGTTTCACAGAAGACTTCGCACTAATAAGATTTCCGCACTTTGAGCAGCTAATAATATACAAAACACCCGGGTGGTGTAGCTGTGGGAACTCGTACCGATATCACCGAATATCGAGTAAACACTCATACAATTGCCAATTACTGTCATCAAGACAAAGTTTTTAGATACTTAGTCATAATTATATCATTCTAATATAATTATAAAGTATCTTAAAACTTTTTCATGTAACATATTTTTCTATTAAAACTGTTGAATATCAATGTGGTATAGTGACTAAATTTGTGCAAAACAAGACAAGATTTTTTAAATGAATTATTGAGTTAACTCAATACTCGGGCACGTTCTCCGATGTCTGCTTAGTCAATACCAATATTTTAGATTTTAGTTTGAATGAGATAAAAAAAGCCTTAATTTCATGCTAACATTTGACCTTCCCTACCACCTGGCTTTGTTCGCTTTATGGTATCTAGATACTATTCTTGTTTCTCGAATTTTTCGCGGATGTGGTCATTTTTCGTCCGAAAAATTTCATCCATGCTACAAATTACATCGATTATGACGATGATATTATCGCTCTCTCGCTGCGTTGAAGATAGACAAGCTAACAAACACATTTTCTGATTAATATTATTAATAATGATTACAAAGAATAGTGAAGATGGTCATCCAGATATTTTACACGCACTAGAATAAAACCCAATAGCCTTTTGCAGAAATGTTGAACCGTCGTGCATTACAATAGTAATTAAAATACACACTGAATACATACAATTATGTAAATTCAAAACAAAGGTCGTAATTTTATAAATACAATGACCTCAGCCAGCGTTATTCAGCCTTAAAATATCAACGAATCTTATTCTGTCTTCTTCTGTTTGCAGGTACGAATCAGGGGTGTACAAATACAACAGTTTGAGCGGTGCACTGAAAGCGATATACAACGCTGAAGGGGTTCGAGGGCTCGTATGCGGCTTGGGGCCAACCCTTGCGAGGGACGCACCCTTCTCGGGCCTATATTTGATGTTCTACACACAGACTAAACAAGCAATACCTAAAGGTAAGCCGACAGTCAATATGCTTCCCTAAGGGTCTCCTAAAAAGATTTAATTTCTCTTCCTTTTTAATTTCTCCTCCCATCTAAAAAGATTTAATTTATATATCAGACGACCCCATGGTAACAGCAACATCTGAAATCAAGGTCATTGCTCGTACGCTGATATTGTATTTGTGATAACGTGCAATTGTGTTGTCATGTTAACGAGCTCTTTTAACGAGTCATGTTAACGATATCTTTTAATTAAACAGTTCCGATGTGGCAATCAAACCCAAGGTGGTATTTTCGCCGATACTAACCCAAAACCTTCAAAGCTCAAAGCATACACATATTCGCATCCACTTGTACGCATTTGTCATTCGTATGGAATAAGATTTTTTAGGAAGAGAGGTGCTAATTTCTTAAAGGATCTTCGAGCGGCAGCTGTCCAGCATTTTGGCATTTTCCCAAATTTGAACAAATTTTCTCATACCTAATGTTAAAGAATTTTAGTTTCGACTTATTTAAAAAAAACGGTCTATCAAGTTATTATTGTCATATATGTAAAGTATTTTTAATTAGTATAAAGGCACTCCATCTACTAAAAAACATTACCTTTATAATGAAAATTAGTGGGAATGGAGTAAAACAATCAATTAATTTTCAGTGTAAATATAAAACTTTTTCGTCGTTTTTATTACCTCCTTGCATATTAAACATTAGTAAATAAACCCAGTCGCGTTTAACGCGAAACGCGACAAATTTTCTAACAGAAGAAGAATGTTGTATATTATCTAATATGATAAAACATTGTTAACACACCCACGCATTAAAGAGTAAATTGACGAACAGCTTTTCGTTATGCGTACATTAGTTATTTTTTATCTGTTCACGGTTTGCGTCATATCCTCTAAATAATCTACGTCGTTAGTTAAAATTGAAAGTGATGCCGAACGATTTTTATTTCTATTTCTCTTTTGACTTTAACCGTCGACGTTTATGTTACTAATTGTAACATGACGAAAACATCTTATCAAAAATATTTCTTTATAAAAAATTAAAAAAAAAAGTATAACTTCAATACGTCAAAGATGTGATGCCAGACTTTAAGCGGATGGTAATCAAATTACCTCATTTAAAATATAGATCTATTTCACGCTGGTAATCTGTGAGGTCATTGTACCTACTTCAAACCTAATATGTTTGACATACATGACTTATCGTCATCTAACTTTATTAGCGTATCTTATGTAGGTATAATTAAGACATTCTCAAAAAAAAACGTAAATAAAAAAAGCGTTTTAACACCACATAGTAACATTAATCTGAGAAATTTCGTTGTTTATTCAACGACAGAATGGTGCAATTACACTGATAAAGAACTCGAGCGAAAGGAAAATTAAAATGAACATATAAGGTTTGACAGACGATTTAGTAAATGGATCACTTATGCGAGGGATCGTGTTTATTAATTTTCTCGGGTCGACGATTGTAAAATTCAGGTTATACGTCATATAATTATTTGGGCAATTTATTAATAATTTACAATGCACTTGAGACAGTAGCTTAAGGAGATGTATTCTTTAACCAATTTAACTTGTGGATCAGAACGGTTAGAAATCTTGCAATCATTAATTATTACAATTCGCGACTAGATCAGTTATAACAATATTCTTCGTGAACTATAGACTTATCTGAGTAAACTTCCGTTTTATTATTATTTTTTTGTACAATTGTAAAACTGATCATACAAAAAGTAATAAAAAAATATTCACCTTTGGTTAAAAATTTAAGTATGTTATATGAAATTATTTAAATGTGCAATGTTGAACATATTTCATTTAGCATTTGCCTCAATTTCGACATCGAGTTCCATTGTTCATTATATCATATATATCATGATAACGATTAATATAATATTGTAAATAAAAATTGTTTAAATATGTAATATGAGATGATTATTACGTGATACAAATGAATATTCAGGAAATATTAGAACTTCATAAATTTTGCGATTATGTCATGATTACACTGATAATCCTAAGCAAGGTCACTTCCCGATATCATGGTTACTTTACACTTTTTGAGCGGCAAAACCCTATATCGCGTAATTTAAAGATATGTTACTTTACTCATCGTTTTATATTTACATAAGTACGTGACCTGTACGAACCAATATTTTATATAAACATATCTGTTTGCGAATAATCTAAATACAAAGTAATTACTCCATGTATAATTAATATACATCGTTGAAAATGTTGTTGTTTAAATAAACAAAATTAAACGCGCTTAAACATAATAATTATACACGAGTCTGAGTTAAGAGTAGTGCCATAGAGGTTGAAATGTGTCAAAATTTGATGTTTTGAATCAGTATCCAGAGTTCTAAGCTTTTTTTTCTTAATAATAACCGTCTTTAGATATCTATTCAAGATTAAATAACGATTCAAGAAAAAAATAACCTATTTGTGTCTAAACGCTTCCTGTAAGAGTGAATGTCATGTAATATGTCGCGACCCGGGATCCCAGCGACATGGTATATATTAATATGTTGTGAGGTTTCTTGTCCCAAAAAAAAAATATCTCGTATGAGAATCGAATTCACAACAGGACGCGTAATAATGATAATAATATTAAGCAAAGCCAAGGTGTCTAATCAAACTGCTACGCCATGTGTGTAATCAAATTTTACGAATTTAAAGTTAACTACAATTCCATTTCGTGATTTTTGTAATCCTTTTTTTTTGTATTTTTTTCGGAGCAAACAATATTGGGTAGCCATAAGCCTAAAAGTTCGTGCGCCAAAAGTCAGGCTGATTCAAAGCTCCGTTACTGCTTGAAAGAAGAACACCTACGCATTTTCATTACACATAAATAAAGTAGATCATCATTGTTCTTAGATTGGCTCCAATCTCCGAGTACGGCGAGCTTAGTCCACTTCTCCTGCGGGATCGTTGCCGGCATCGCCGCCTCCCTGGCCACCAACCCGGCTGATGTCCTCAAGACCAAAATGCAGCTGTATCCCGACAAGTTTCCAAGCGCATTCAGCGCAGCCGTTTATATCCATCAGGTATGTTTAATTATAACAAACGTTAGTCTTAATACCCTAGGAATACCCTAATACTAGGAAACACAACCACGTTCCATCAATTTGCGGGCTATTCTATTTCCTGGGAAGCAAAAGTATTTTAGGTCTTTTACAATATCGGCGTAATACATATTTGCGCCTAAGTAAGAAAACAATGGGCCAATTCTTTAAAAGGGACCTTCATAAAAAAAAAACGTAAAATAGAAATATTACAACGCGTCAACATAAATAAATCATATCATCAAATACCAATAGACTGTGTCGATAATATTATATGTCGTAAAGAATACGAATATAATATGTTATATTCGTATTCTTTACGACATATCTTTCATTTGGTTTTTATCACATAAATTTTCTTCGTATTTCTGACCAAAAATTGTATTTTATTTTATCGACTTAACAGGCTTTATTTGCAAGAAAAAATGAGGGCAAAAATAATATATTGAATTAAACAATTTTTTGAAGTACAGATACTTACGATGACGCAATACCTATATTTTACAATTATACAGATTTAATTAATCTTCAATCTGATTAAAAAAAAAAACATTTTTTTGTCTGTATTATTTTACCAAGAACAGGCTGGTCAACTAACGTCTCGCCGTATCAGGGTGCTTTAAGGTTATGTAGGAGCTATTATATGATAGCATCAGATCATCTTAAAAATAATTCAAATTGAAAGATCCTATCCTATGGATAAGGTGTTGTTGCGACCGTTCATCGTGACGGATTAATAAAGATACTTGAAGATAAAAAGCACGTTCTGGATAGTGCTTATGATTTTAATTAAGTAAAATATCAGTCGCTCAATGATGTTCACGGTAATAGTTTCTTGGACATACTTTGGATAGCACATAGAACTATGTTCCGTTATATTTTATTACTGAACGTTTCGTATATTTAATCGAATAAGATGAAAGAGGTTTTGTTAAATGATATTTTAAAAGTAAATTTTTATCCGTCTAAGATGCAAATTGAAATAAACGGTCACGGAATGCGATTTTCCATTTTCTTCATTACCGGTGTAAAACTTGACTACTTTATTCTACTTGACGACTGATAGCAGTGATTTAATCTCGGATAGAGTTACAATACAAGCCCAAGTATTGAATAATGCTTTAAAGATACGTGTATTTCAACCAGTCGAGAAAAACTAACTATTTATGTCATAAACTAGCGACTTCTATAGTTCCATGTTGTTATAATTTATGTGGTAAAGGTTCACCTATCTAAAAAAAAACACATTATGACATATCAAATTGTCCCTGTTTCACTAAATCGAAATAAACTGGGAAAACGTTGTCTTCTTCGAAAACGTATGGGCATACAAGATTATTAACAATAAATGTAGTGTAATGTAATTGAGCCTGGGAAAAATAACGTGAAAACTATAAATTTATTTCTTAGATCAGGCTGTCAATAGCCTACCATGTAAATATTTAAAAGCCTGCCCGATTTCGTCGAACTGTACAGATTTCATTTACAAACATCGTTTCATTTGCAGAGAGTTCTGCGCAATTTGTATCACACGTTCTCCGCGTGTGGTGCTAGCGTCGTGATAACACTCGTGAATTTTTCGAACCGTTAATTAATGATCGGACGCTATCTGTCTCCGTAAATTGTCACGGGCAGGTCGGAGTTTATCATTAATCGACAATAAACAGCTACGCGGAGTCATAATAACGTTATCATTTCGCCAACTGCTACAAAGCCCCCCCACCAGCTTTAAAAAGCCTTTGTTAGTTGTCTCAACGCAATTAACATTCTCAGTTGATACAATGATTTCCTAATCACCTAGGACTAGTTTAGACAGAACAGTAATTATCACTATTATGTAAAGAATCACAGGTACATTAATTATTGGATGTCATCATTATTATAGTACTGTGTAGTGCTTAACTTTTATATATAGTAGTCTCTTCTCTATTTCAAGATGGCCGTTTATTTTTCCAGACTTACGGTGTGCAAGGTTACTTCAAAGGCGCCGTTCCTCGAATGTTGCGCAGGACTCTAATGGCGGCGATGGCTTGGACTGTGTTCGAAGAGATAACTCGATCTATTGGCTTAAAATGACGATAACTGTACATATGCCAATGAGCGATTGGTGGAAACAATGAGCTTATAATACTATGTCAAGTACATAGTTCACTAATGAAGTAGGCGCGAGATGTTTTGTAAGTTGTTTGTAGATTTCGTTGAAGTTTTTTGTGTTTATTCATTAAGACAGTGATTTTTTTAGATTTTTTAAAAAATTGTTTGTATAATATAAAAATACATATATGTTAGTCTTTAGCCAATAGAATGAGTTATTAAGGATACATAGTAGCCAAGAATATAGTTAGCCATCATTTTATATTAAATGGATTTTATTTTTGTAATCGAATGAAATAATGGTTTTAAAAACTTAAAAACAATTTAATTATTCAACTGAACTAGCTGCATATTGTATATACATAATGGTATCTATTTACATGCATCTAATGGATCAACTCTCATATAAATTCCAATCCTTCATATTTCAAACTCTCTACAAACATATCTGGCATTAATACTGTTCCATCTGTCTTAAATGCACAAATATATGTAGCCGTCTTCCCCTCATACTCTGTCGTCTTTAAAGCAACTATGGCCTCATCTTTCAAACCAGGAATGAACTTGAATGAAGAGAAGCCATATTTCGGTTGATGTTTCGTTATCTGTAAAAAAGAGATCACGTCAGATAAGACACGTTAAATCCTTGTTATTATGAAATGGTAACAAAACATGAACATAATGGTATATATGGTTAATATAATAAATTTATTGATCTAGTTTTTTCCAAAAAAAATTTTGTTGAACTTGTAGTTTGATATCTTACTTCAATTGCTTGAATATTTTTAAAATCTCCATCAGCGGTTATCAAATAATTACAACCCATAACTTCATCTTTAGTCTCATTGTATGATTCATGACTACATCTACGAGGTAAGAAGTGCCACTTTTCCGAGATGGAGGACCAAGCACCAGATTCATGGATCATGTAACCTGGCCAGTTAATACCGATAGAATTTCTTATTGCTTTGTATTGGTTGGCCCAACTCAAGTGTTGTATCTGAAAATAAATTGATAAGTACTATATGTATACTAAAGTATCTAAAGGGCAAACTGTCTTCTGTTCAAAGGGTTGCATTGTAAACCCTAACAAATAGTATGAAACCTAAAAATGTATATATAATTACCTATTAAACCCTATTAAATGAACTTGCAAATTATTATTTTGATAAAATAAAACAACAACAACAACAATTAATATCATAAAAATAAATGAGAATATGTTAAATTAAATAAAGAATACTTGGTTCATCCACATGTGAATATCGGGGCACATAATGAAGTATAAGGCAAATAAATATATCAAAGCTGGAAAGCAAATACTTAGTAACCAGCAAAACCACAGTTTTACCTGACATACACCAATCAACTTGGATAAATTTACTGATTTCAACTATGTAATTAAAAAAAAAATATTTCATGTGTTAAATGACACATGGAGTCTAGGTTTACATATTAACTGCAAAATTGAAAACAAACTAGCCAAGCAATTTTCTTAGCTATTCATTAAAGTTTAACTTTTTTAACTCTATTGGGATAGAATGAGAAAGCTAATGGTGGCTGTATTCACAAACTGCCTCCGTGGCCTAGTGGTATAGTCCCGAGCTTTACAAAACGGAGGTTGTGGGTTCGAATCCCGCGGAGGGCAATGACTTTATGTTGTTTCCTAGTTGGATTAGGGCATTACGGGCTGATCACCCGATTGCCTGAAAAGTAAGATGATCCATGCGTCGGATGGGCATGT
>DWHO01005148.1:0-10522 GCA_018247575.1 Eurytides lysithous rurik | reverse complement strand
GTCCTATACCGCTAGGCCACAGAAGCAATTAATATAATGAGTTTTTTTTATATGTATTCGTTACATTTTATGAGGTAAGGAGTCGTTGGTTTAACAAATAATGGGAACACACTATTTATGGTCGTTTTATAATTCAGTATATTTGGGCGATCTGAGTTCAAATCCCGTTGGATATATAAATGAATTTGTTAATTTATATTAAACAATTTTAAGTGCTGATTTATCATGCGCTTAATGGTAAAGGAAAACATCGTGAGTTAACCTGCATTTAAAAAAAATATTTCTTAGATAACGTGAAGTCCGCCAATCCACCCTGGAGCCTCGTAGCAGACTTTACCTTTATATACTTTACCTTTATATCCCACTGTTGGGCATAAGTCTCCTAGACTGTCCAACAGCGGGACATATAAAGGCTGCTATTTACTAATAGTTTTTGATATTCTGATCTACATTATGAGATAAATTTCTGCCACCACCGACCTATAATGTGGTAAATATTACTTACATGTAAGAGAAAAATTAAGCACATTAGGATAGAAACATTAAAACACTCTTTTCTTAAATACTTTTATTTAAATAGCTTTAAATCAAAAGATTTGTAAATTATTGTATCTAATGTATGTTAGCTAATGTAACTTAACAAATACTTTTGAAAAAATATTATTATGTACCCAGTATCACAAATTGGCTTATAATTATTAATAAACTCTTCATCTAAAGACATTTTTTCATACAATTATAAAACTTCAAGTATTCTTCAAAAACTACTAAACAATTGCTAGAAAAAAACAAGCCATAACTTTGACTATGCCTCAATAGTAAGTTGTGTATCATTAACATCTAAAAGTCTATCAATATCTGTTAGCCACAATATTAAGCGGTCCAAATAGCCACCATCTTGCTTATAACTTAAAAGTAAAAGCTGCATATGGTCAAAAGCAGTAGACTGTTCTAGAAGATACTGCAACCGTTGATCTCTCAGAGATAGCAGTTTTATAAAGATAATTGCAATCAGTGTCCACTGAATAGGCTTAAACATTATATTATTTGCTTTTAATTTGAAGGTGTTGATAAGTAACCTTAATTCCGAGCTCATAGTCATGGCTGATAAGTTAAGAGATTTTAATATATCAGGAAGGACTTTGTTTAGATGCTCCCATACAATTCTTCTGCGCAGTGCATTTTGAGCATTTTTATCTACTAGTGGCAGCTGAGTTGTATTATTTTCTTCATCTGTAGGTTCTATTTTTGAATTAATTTTATCTTCTGTAACAGGAATTTCAGTTTCACCAGAGAAAAATGCCTTAACTTTTAACTGCATTTTCTTACTCTCTTCTTGCAATACAGAGTAGTCTGGTAAGGGCTTTGTTTCCCGCTGTAGAGTTTGTGCATCATACTTTTTATCCTCTAACTCCAACATATTTAATTTACGACATAAAGCTTGATATTGGTCATAAGAGTTTGAACTATAGAATATACTCTGAGCATAATTGTTCAAGTACTCTTTTATGCATTCTCCTTTATCTGCTACCATTTCTTTTACTTTTTCTTCACCAAATATAAAAATCATGGTGTCAATGGTAAACCACTCTGCTAGACATTTTTCTACTTCAATTGCTATTGCTGTGACAGAAGGTTGTTTTCGTTGTAAAGGTTTTCGAACAGTAAGTGTATCTTTTTTATTTTCTTTTACTTTTGGAGTGTTTATAAGTATAGGATCTATTTGTCTTTCAGGTTTTTCAATAATTTCACCAACAATATTTATGGAATTTTTTATTGGTTTTTGTGGTGTTGATTTTATGTCAGATATGTTCTTACTGCCTTTATTTATAATTTTATTAGTAAGGTCTGGGAGTTTATTGTCTTGTTTGTCATTTCTTTGTTTCTTAAAATCATTGTCACCTAAATTATTTGTATTAATATCTGGACTTTCCATTATTGGCATATTTTTAGAAGTTTTATCAGGGTTTTTATTAACATCTACATTTGTAATTTCTTTGAGCCTGGCAATAGCAAAATCATTTATAGAAGTGAATTTTTGTTCTTCTGACTTTATCTCCGCTCTCTCTATACCAAGGTCCACTTCTTGTCCTAAACTACCTACCATATCTAATGGTAATAAATTGAATTTCGGAATATCTTCATATTCCCGAAACCATAAAGGACTTGTTAACATTTGCTTTTTTATATACATTGCAGATTTATAACATCTGTTGCTACAGAAACTTTTCCGCGCTGTAATGTCGTACACTTTATTTGTTTTAATTGATATTCGGTACTTCTGTTTGGGAATGTCATTTTTAAGTAATTGCTTTTGGCACAGTGGATATCCACAAAGTTGTATTATGCACCGTTCTTCTATGACATCCTCAAAGTGGCATTGATTTATTACTGGCAAACATTGCAAAAAATATGATTCTGTAATTTCATTTTCAAGTAAACTTTCGACTATTTTCTGAGCGTTTGTATTGCATTCCCGTTTTTTTATGATAGCCTGCCGTATTTGCTCTTTAGTCATTTCCTCGATTTTCGTTGGCTTTTTCTTTTGAGATTCCATTTGTATACGTTATTTTTTTTTAACAAAATATAAGTATCTAATCGTAGGATGTTAGATGTCACACTGACAATTTGACTTTTGACATCACTGTTTGTTATCTTGCTATTATTAATTCGCAATATACTACCAGTTTTATACCTTTTTAATTTTATCTGTATATTATATTTTTTATATTAAAATACTAAACTACTACTAACGTTTTAAATAAAAATGAAAATGATTTATTGTTTTCTTCTTAATATTTATTTTGTTCGTTAGTAACACCTTGTCTCTTTTACAGATGTTATGAAAAAAACCTAATCTTTAGTGCGACTGGTGACAGAGATGCTGAAATTTTATTAAAACCACTGACGGCAATTAAATTTACCTCAGTATATTTCGTTATTCCCACAGCGACTAAAGAAATGACGCAAAAAAATGATAATTATTCTATCATGGAACATAGAGACTTGATTACTAGATGCCACAAAAACGCTGAAACTTGGATAAGGCTGTTAGATAAATCGAGCCTTGGAAAAGTAATGGTATTTGGATGTGTTATGGACGCTTTAAATAATATTGAGAAAACTGAAACCAAAAAATCTGTTTTAATAACAGGATCCTTACATTTAGTGGGAGCGGCGCTATCTCTTATCGATCCTAACTTAAGTAAAGATTAATTAATTTTGTTATCTAAGAGGTTAACTATTTGTGATAAATCAGTTGTTTCAAGTGTTACCATATAAGCTGTAACATTTAGAGATAATTTTTTTAATAAATATGTTTTTAATTATTTTTATTTCTAATCTGATTGATATATAGTAGTAAATTACCACCATAAACAAAAAAAGTAAGTCACAATTTTGTTGCGAATGTATTAAGCACAAGGAGTCATTGTTGCATAATACCGTAACACAATATGTCATAGTGACAGATCGGCTAATTGACAATCTTAGATGTCACCTTATTTTTTAGTTTAAATTGGGTTTTATACAGATGTAGTTGCGTGATAACTTATTATGTTTTTCTCTTCGATCCAAAATAGTTGCTTATTTTAATGAATGTGTACACCCAGTAAATGTGAAGTAAATGAATTGCGTAAATATTATTTTATTTGTGTCGTGATTATTTAGTTTTGTGTTATCAAAAATTATCAATTTGTAGGCCCAGTATTTATACATTCTGTTCATTTCATTCCTTATTTATCTTCGATAACGATGGTGTTATCTCATTACATTGTGGTATACGGTTTATAAACAGATGCATGGGATGGACATTTCCAGAAGTGTAAACAAGAAAATTAATTTAATTTAAGTATGGCGACCAATGAGCGATTGCCATGATGATGCACATGTGGATGTGGTTCGGCTACGACCTCGGCGAGTTCCTGTTCCCGGGGCTGGTTGTCAGCTCGCGTTGGGCGTTCGCTCTCACATGGATCGTCCTCTTCTTCGCCGCTTTCCTCTTTGAGGGCTCGAAGGTATACTTGGCGAAGGTACAGCGCGAGGCTCACAGGAAGCTCTACCCTTACAGATCTGACGAGAGACGGAACTTGCTATGTGATCGGGAGCAAGGGGGCGTGATGGAGCCGACGACGAGTCGCAATGCGAGCACAGGCCACGTCGGCCGCTGGGCCTCCGTCAGAGTGTGAATGGCGGTGACCACGCATCAGTCGGTGGTGTTCCTGGTTCACAATGTGGTCGGCTACCTCCTGATGCTGGCCGTCATGGTGTACAACGTGCACCTGCTGCTCGCCGTGGTCTTCGGCATGATGCTAGGTGGGTTGGATCGAGCTATACGTACCAAGTGTAAAAGGCCATATCAAACTTCGATGACCGTTTGGCGCAGATGCTAAGCTATTCGCTTCGGCGTCGCAGGTCGTGGCTTCGATTCCCAACCGGGGCAAATATTTGTCTCGGATCTGGGCGTTCGTCCGTATAAATTTTTCTATCTGAGATGATCAGAGTTTTTTTAACTCAAAAAAAGAAACTAAAAGGTACTAATTGTGGTAATGTATAAAAATTCCCTCGATTTTACAATAGTCCCGCTTAACAAGAAATAGCTTAAGTAAGTTTACAAATTTCAAAATTTCCAGAGTTATCAGTTTTCTTTATGGATTAGATTGACAAACGAGCAAGCGGCTCACCTGATGTTAAGTGAGCACCGCCGCCCATAGACATTTGCAGAATGACAGAACTAGCTAATGGGTTGCAAGCCTTTAAGGAGTGGAATTTTGTAAAGAGAGAGAGGGAGGAAGGAAGAGTGAGGGAGCGAAAGAGGTCCCCCCGAGGATGGAGGAAGAGGGAGGGAAGGGATGGGCCACCGGCCACCTCACTCACCGGACGAAACGCGGAAACAAAAGCACTTCCACATTGCGCCGATTTTCTGTGAGGTCGTGGTGCTTATCCGGTTCGAGGCAGCCCATTCGGCAGCGGGGGTAGCTGTGTGGCTCTACCACCGTAAAACACGTGTGTATATACACAACTTTCGACCAAGTGGCTGGGGCCAATAACTTGTACTTTCCAATCGTTGCATTAACCAATCATGTGAGGAGGTAGAGTGTGAAAGACAACCAATCACTTTATAGCTGTCAACGGTGCATCAATCCTTTAGTGTTGCGACATCATCATTTTGTTTGGAATTCTGCCATTCAACTTGACATACCCTCTCCGTAACATCCAGTTTATGTATAATCGCGTGAGATTTTAATTTTTTTTTCATTTTTGAGTTCTCGTGCATAATAACAATGTCCTCCCGGTCGATTCCGGTCATGGCGGCCGATCTACAAGAGACCAGCCAAGTGCGCAGGATATATTATAGTGCACAAGCGTTTGCGCAGACACAGGTGCACTCATTCTTCCTTTACCCTCATAGCCCGATGGGACGGACAACCGACACTACCTGAGAGAGATGAGATGCACAGACGGTGACATTAAACCGACTTCTTAATAACGACTTCTCCAAGCCGATGCCTAGATGCCGGGGCCGACATGTTACATGCTCATCCGACGCGTGGATTATCTTTTCAAGCAGTCGGGTGATCAGCCCTTACCAAATTAAGAGTAACAACACAAAGTCATTGCCCTCCGCGGGATTCGAACCCACGACCTCCAATTTGTAAAGCGCGGGCCTGTACCACTAGGCCACGGAGGCGGTTAAATCTTATGCATATTGTTGTCGCTCAGCATCTAAGCGATTAAAAACGTTCCGGGCACTGCTTCGCTCGTCACCTAGAGAATGGAGATGTTATATCTCTATTTCTTTATTGTTTAACACATTTCTGTTCGACGGTAAAATGACTAGCAATGATTGGTACCATCTAACGTGGACACTGCAATAGAATCTTACCACTTACTCGTTACTTTCTTTACTAAAAAGTCGTCGTATTTTAATCATTTCTACTTCGTTTGTTAACTTTATTTTCCTATAATTTGAATCGAGTGTTATTTCTATACGTTGCGTTGTCGTTAATAAATGTTACTATTAAGCTAGGTGTTCCTAATTTTTGTCTATAACTCACATTGAAGGGGATCTTTTAAACGCTATCACAAATAAGGAAGTGAGATCAGACAGTAACATGGATAGGAGTTTTGTTATTAAACGGAGAATTTTCACTTATCGTATTAGACCAGTCCTTGTTGACCAGATTGCAACGCAATCTTTCAACGATATCATCGACCTTTGTCTCCAGGCTACTTCCTCTTCGGCACGAAACTGACGCGTCTGCAGATGCAGTGCTTCCGCTCGAAGCGCGTCGTCATCTGCACTCCCGAGTGTGACGATACAGGTGAGCGTGGGGCTGGCCATTAACAATGACCTCGACCGACTAAAATTAAAAAAAAAAAACTATTTTTTTTAAACTACATTTTATTACAAAGGAAACAATCGTATAAGTTTTTTCGAATGATATTTATTCAGTTCTAAATTTATACTGTGGTACGAACTCTGTGTGTTGTTTCTTTTCTCTCTTAATTGTGTGCGTTTATGCTTTATTTGTCTTCTAATAATCATCGTGTAATAGCAGTGAATGTAAACTAGCAGTGATAAGTGGTGAAAACAATAATTTTAATCTATCACAGACGCATTGATAGCGATATCAATATCTATTCGCTGTGTTGTGATATCTATTTACTATGCTCCACATTCAAAAATAGATAATATCTGAATACCAAATTGACAGGTTGTTTCTTAAATGTGAATATTTGCTGTATTGTGTTTCCAACATATTCCAAATATCATATTGACATAATTTTTCTTATTTACGGTATTAGAAAATATCTTTGCACTGACACTATTATAACTACTTCGTACAATTAGAAAGTATTAACACTACCGGCGCCCGCGTCCGTCTTTAGAGACATGAAAGACGTTATGAGTAGATAGGCCTAATGCGATGGGATCCCATACTAACCCGTCCCCACCCATCACCTGCAAGACCGTTGCAACCGCGAGAAGTGCAGCTGGGAGGTGTGCGAGGGCAAACTCTGCAAGGAGCTCGACGCCCTCGAGCTCCAGCACACCTTCGCGGCCGTGGAGGTGGAGCCGCGCTCAAAGAAGTACCTCATCACCGCATCGTCCCCTCATTGCGACAACTAATCATCGTCATAGTAACATCATTGTCATTGTTACTTTAGTCTTGACGCACCATAGTCGCTAACTCATTTTCGCTTCTGCGCTCAGTATTTATTCTGGCGACATCCTCTCAAACCGGTAACCATAGTAACGTTTGCAGATTACTACTTGACCGTAGTATGACTGGCAATGCAGTGTTTCCATTTCCGGCGGACTTTGCCGGAGAATCAAAGTCAAAGTTCTTTATTCAAAATTGGATTGGTTTACAATCACTTTTTGACCTCTATTGATTCTACTACCTGTTTGAAAAAATGTCTCAATCCTGAGAACAGGTGAAAGAAATTCAGCGGAACTTTTAAAAAAAATATATGTTTACATTTTTCATAGTTTGAATCTTGAAATAGCCTGGAGGCGATCACATCATTCCCAGGGTGTGCTGTCGTCATTGAAATCATTTACTGTATGTATATACCTTTAGCACACAAACGTCCTTTTACTTTCTTAAATCGTCATAATCCTCTCTCATCGTCATATGCTTTGTACATCTTATCATTGCTAAATCGTCGTAATGTTCCATCGCCTCTTTTCGCCATAACATTATCACTTACAATAGTTGATATTCCCAAACATTTTTTCTCCCACAAAACTAAACCACTTTCAAAATTTTACTGGTATCAGTGAACCCCTGCTGCTACATTTCTACCATATTTCCAAAACTCCTCCGAACATGTGAAATTAGATCTAATCACAGCCCCGCTCGGTCTCCGTGGAAGAGAGGGGATTCAACTTTGGGAATCACTGCTCTAAACTTACCGTACCAATGCCTCTTTCATTGTACCGCCTTTAGTTTATCATCACACTCTTAACATCGAAATCCAACGCTTCTTAAATAGTCCTAATTTCCTTTTCGTCTCATCGTAACGTTTCATTTTTCACCATCAAACATTTGCTATCTCACCAACATATTCTTACTCTTTTGCTTTTATTCCTTTAATTCGACCTTTCCATTTTATTTTACAGCAGCTTTGTTTGTAGAACGACGATACGACGAACTAATAAGTTCTTTACCGTCTGGAGGAACGTGCAAGCGGTTAACTGACCAACGGTTTTGATTTCTTTCATTTATTTTTTAGCCGTTATTTATTTTACTCTATTTGTTACTGTCACTTGACTTGTTACGCGTAGGAGTAGAACGTAGTGTAGATAGTTTATTTTCTCGTCTGGCAACATCTCAACGAATTCTCGTTACAGCTGACCACACCACGCCCCCGCTATTGAACACTTCGACGGAGTCCGAGGCGGACTTCTTCATTTGTCGCACGCGCACCTGCATCCAGCCATCGCATTACTTCCCGGCGAGCACTTCTCGGGAGTCGCCCAACGACCTCGCAAACGCCACGTGCTACTACGGCGCCAAAAGTTGCCCGTCGAAGGTCGCCCGGGCGAAGAGAGCTCAAGCGGCCCCTCAGAGCCCCTGTCACCACTCTGAGAGTGAAAAGGAGGACAGCCCGAGCGTGGAAGATGTTCAGCTACTGAGAACTGAGCGGCAGGGCTGCTGCAAAACCAAACCGGCCCCGATCGAAGAGAAGAAGTGCTGCAAATCTAGTCAAAAAGAGCCCGTTGTCATCGTCCACGAACCAAGCCAGTCCTGTTGCAAGCGCGATAAAAGTGAGGGAGCAGAACAAGAGTACGTTGAGACCAAGTTAAGAGAGGACAGTCCACAGATTACATGCTGCCACAACACCGTGTCCGCGCCCACAGATAGCCAAGAGCAGATAATGCACGAGTGATCCTTTACTCGCCAATGTATAAACATTTTTAATCTGTGGAGGCTCAATTTAGACAATAATGATATTGCATACGTAGTGCTTGATGCGTGGATGTCGACATCCATTGGAGTTTGTCAAATGTTTTTTACTTCGCGTTTAGACGAACTAATGTATCATGAATTTAATTCAGCTTCCAGAGACTCGAGCTGGACTTAGTTGAAGCTTGAGTCGGTGCTTTTACGTAATTAGTGTTAGTGATCCTTCTCTACAATTAGACATATCAAATTGTTATTATTAGACATATAATTGAATTATTTTAGTGCATAAAAGTTTGTTTATTATAACCATATTATTTAATAATGAATTCGTTTCAGCTTGCTCAAAGTTTCACTTTACGTAATTAATCGTTTTCATATTTTATTTTATAGACTGCATAGCAATAATTAAGGGCGGATTTTCCTGTTTTCGAAGTAGTCTGAACTGTGATTAATATGACACGGATTAATTTTACTCATCATTTATTTATATTTTATTTTACGTAATTGAATTATGTGCCAAAAAAAACTTCAATTCACTTGGGTTGTTATGCAATAAATAATTATTTAGTTGTTAATGTTATTTTATTTATGAAAATGAGAAATACTTTTGGATAATATGAATATTGGGTTATTACTAATATTTAAAGGTACAAGATCGGTTAGTCCATCTATTGCCTCAGAAATATTTCCTGCAATTGTTATCGGGACTATAGAAATAGGATGTTAAATAATGATCAACTAATATTATTAAAAACTAACTCGTTTATTATCTCCTTAATTGTCAACGCCACTGTTCAAACTACTGAGGTGTTTGGATAGTATTGTAGATTAAAAAGTAGTAGTAATCGATAATATACACAATAGGTAGGCTATTGGGATCAAACTCACGTCCCGTCTAAACATCTAAGTTTTCTGTAAGCCTGAAGTTGTTTAAAAACGAAAAAGTATACACCGAATTTTAAGTTGTTGAAAAACTTAATTTTTGCTGCGTAGGAAATATTTGACAGACTCTTTGTATGTAACTTGGGAACATGAAGTTTGTTCTAAAATGTAATACTGGCATGTTCTTTTTTCTTCGACGATTTATTTCTAAGTAAACAAAGTAGAACAACTTTCCAGAAAGCAGAAGCTCAATAGGATGGAATTTCAGACTCTTGGGATAGTACCTCAAAATTACTCGTTTACTAAGATATAATAATTTTAGTTCTAAATTGTAGATTTAAGAGCATTTTGAGCAAGTTAGCATTCTCCATGCCATCCATATCTTAAAACTACAATTTAGAACTAAAATTACTCAATAAATCCTATTACACAATACAAGTTTACTGCAGATCGAAGCTTGTGGAATGAAGTTAATTGACTCGTATCCGGGTAGCGATATTATTGAATTGTTACACAATTTTATTTTAGCGAGTGTTTCGACGACTTCTTCACAAAAACTGCATTCAGAGCCCAAGGTAAATTCCTCCATAACGGACGACCCGTACATGTACACCTAACTCTGTTTTTACACGGTAGATTGTTTCTAGAAATCTCTAAAACCTATTAAAATTAGTGAAAAACAAGGTTTTTTTAAGAACAAGTATTCATGTTTATTTAATTTAATG
>DWHO01005147.1:0-10522 GCA_018247575.1 Eurytides lysithous rurik | reverse complement strand
GCGGTCTATGCCCTTATACCCTCTGTATGGAGGAGGCCTGTGCCCAGCAGTGGGACATATATAGGCTGTTAAGAGAATTTACAACAAAGACGGTTCATTTAAAAGTATAAACTGTCATAATTACAAAGACTTTGAGGACATCTACAGCTCTCATTACAATCATGTGAACCAGTAACTTGTGTTTGCGTTTATTATTAGCCATTGTATATTTCAGACGGTTGTACGAACCGGCAGCGAGGCGCATATTTCAGAAAATCGAACGTGTTTGCCCTCGAGCTGGCACGGAGCCTCTTGTATCGATAACACGCAAATATTTTGTACACGCGTAAAGCGCATAAATTACCCTTGTGATTTGTCTTAAGAGGCTTCCTTACATCGCGTTGAGCTTTCCATAATTTTATCACGCGAATGCCATTACAAAAAACGCTCCCCCCATAGCAAGAGAACGTTATTTCGTGTTGTATGTTAATAAAAACCTTATATATAATAAACATTATATTATAAAGTGGCTATATGAAGTATGTACGTTATTCTTTAGATAAAAGGTAATATTTAGCGACGTTTATTAGGTAGACATATGTTATGCCTTACCTTATCATAATTAACCCTTATGTTTTTTTTATGAAAAACGCCTCCTCTATTGCCAGATAGAAATATTTTTGCCATCACTTATCTGTAGTTTATACAAATATTTGCCCCGGTTGGGGATCGAACTCACGACCAGCGACGCCTAAGCCAATAGCTCAGCATTTGCACCGGACGGGTCATCGAAACCTTCTATACGAAGTCTTTAGATCATAGTCCGACGATATGCTAACAGTTGGCTAAATCTTTCCTTATCCAGCCCCCTTGTTCACCGTGACACGAGCACCTAGATACTTTGGCATTCTTCAAGATCATAGAGGTCAGCCGCTCTCGGTGGAGATATCTGAAGAGTACATGGACCAGGATTACATTGCGACCAATAGGTAAGAGAAATAAATATTTCGCATGCAAATATAAACACAATATTCTGAGTTATTTACTTCAGTAACCAGGCAAGCCAGCCATGCGTTTTTTATTTATTCTTCATTATAAACACCTTATGAAATAAGGGATTACGAAGGGCGGACTTAATGCCTTTAGGCATTCTCTCCCAGTCAACCTGGGTGTGATGAGAAATTATGATAGGTGTAAAGTTACAAATATTTAATACATAAATACATAGAACCATATTTAAACGTATACTAGACAATAATTTACATATAATATATCATAATAATATATAATCAATAAAATAAATAAATACGTTTTATATTTACACACATAGATTTATAGATATTTATATATAACTATTAGAACCGATAATAACCACAGCTATTTAAGTCCACCAAGACCAACTTAGATAATACGTTGCTATCAGATGTAAGCAATACATCAGTCTTTAACAGCAACGTATTATTTCACGTCAACAGTTTGAAACTCTGCTCATATTTTGCACATTGCTTACATCCATAGACATAATTTTGTACATATATAATTAGTATTTCTCGTGCGATACATTTCCAGGAGGATATACAAAAGAGGAGAGAACTGTCAAAAGTTTTAAAATATACAACTACTCACAAATAATGGATGTATTATTTGGCTAAATGCTAGCGAAAGATTGTAGAGACAATGTCTTTTTAAAAAAAAAGTTGTTTACCAGCCAAAACTCTGATAAATAATTACCTACCATCTCGAATATTTGTGAGTTTGCAGTTAATCTTGGAGCTAACTGTGTCTAATCTTTGCGAGATTCTTGAGTTTTCATTACTTTCTAGGCGAACCACAGCATTATAAATAATTATCTTCTATCAGACCGTAATTCTACTTCCATATATATTAACTACATCGTTAACTTACTTACAATGGTCATTTTTAAAGAGCCTCTAGGTTTAAATTTATAATTCATTTTTACTAATTGGACTGGATCCAGTAATTATGTCTAAAGGTCATAAGAACAATTATTGGTCTTAGTAGAAGTTAACCGACGAAACTGTTGTTTTTATTTAAACTGATGTTTTTGTTTGTGTGCTAAAGGTCATTTATACAGTAAATGATTTTATTGAAGATAGCACAACTTAAGACGGGAATGACATAACAGTCTCCATGCTATTTCAAAATTTAAATTATAAAATTTGTTAACGTATTTTTTTTTTAAAGGAGTTAAGTTCGACTTTGTTAAACATATTTTTACAATTTATGTTCTGTTTTAGGAGACGACACAAAATTGACTGGAACAAGTAAGTGTATTTAATGTATACTATAATTAATAAAACATACCTTTTATAGGATGGCTGAAGTTCGAAGAGTGTCAGTAATATACTGTTTTCTTTTAATGTGCGTACTTCAATGCTATGCTATTGAAGAAAACTATGGGATGAAGTTTCAGTAGTAATAGTAAATATCTAAATTAAACCAAAGCTATCTATAGTCTCAAAGTTATATATAGAGTGGAAGGTAGGATGCACTGTAACCGAAATTGGAAAAACGGCAGTCGAGTCTGCGTTCTTAAAATATTGAAAGACAGCGACTTTTTGATTCACTTATTAAAAATCGTTAAAACGACAATTCGTTTTTAGGTTTAGTGTAGTGTTTAGTCTAGTGGTAACGAATTGAGGCTGCAACAGAACTTTTAAACTTTACCTACGTATGTTGTAGGTTAGGTTTGTTTCACTAATTAATAACTGACAATAGAAAAAAGCTCGTGATGATAATAACACTAGCAACTATTTAAGTGATACGTAAACTTTTTTTCTCGTAGATCACTTTCAAAATTTTACTGGTTTCGGTGATTCCCCTAAGGATATATTTCTACCACAATTCAGAAAACTCGTCAAAACATGTGATGATTGGTCAGTTCCGTGGTCACTTCCATGGGTCCCAGGGTCTCCATGTAGACTACTTTGGGAATCTGCATGACTTGCCATCAACTGAATTAAAATGTTTACACTGTTATTGTGTTAATCTTGCAGAACACCGCTGGACATGGACGACTTCGACGACGACGACACAGAAGAGGCTTTCGACGAGAAAGATAAAGACGTGAAGTTGCCAAACAAGTTCAATCTTCAAGCTGGTCCAGTTTAGAATGAGGATCATGTGATGTGTATTGTAATCTGTATGATTAAGTAAATTTATATTATACAAGTGTCAGGTGTTACTACCAATATAAAATCAATTTAAAAAAATAATCATTTATCAGTGGCCTGACACTTGAAAATAATTGTTAATTTGTTATGCAAGAGATGTATGGTGTTGCTTCCGTTTCGTTTGTTATTTCAAGTTCAATAAAGAATGTATGTGCGGTTGTTAAAATAACTATTCTATGTGTTAAGAAAGATAGTTTTAAATTATTATAGTACTCTAGTAATGATAATAGGTGACAATACAGTGTAATGTTCTCTATGATTAAATAATCTTAACTTGATTCTCGAGCTCTTTCACCAACCCCAGTCAATTAAATACACATTTTGATTGATTATGCAATAAAAAAAAAACGCCTGAGCAACGTAGACTTCCACCTAAAACAGGTTGTCGCAGTTATTAAAGTTGCATTCCTCCGTACAGGGTTTTTATAATGAAAAATGAGAAATAATCGATTTGTACAAATATCGTTTTTAATAAAATTAGAAAAAATACAAAAAAAAAATCTGTCCAGAAGGGTTATCAGTCCAAATCGCTGTATATATGGTCCAGCCCCTTTTCGCTCGAAGCCAAGGGCGAACCACCAGGGAAGAGGGGCATCCGAGCCATCTCCAGCGACTCCTCGGAGTAATCAGCGGATTCCTCCGAGTACAGCTCTTCTAAGTGGTCCTGATAAATCTTCTCGCACTCACTTGGGTGCTCGCTCTTGATCGTGCTAGGATGGTAACCTATAGCCTCGATGTGACCAACCGTCAAGTAAGGAACCTGTGTGGTCACTTCAAAGTGTTTCACTGAAATAGAAAAAATAAATTCTAGACGGTGACGTTCCTTCAACTTGTTTTAAACAGCAGAGGCTCGATGCGTTAATTTTCAAATTTTTGAAAAATCAAGTGACAGAATTAAAAACCGAGATTTGACCCGGTTTTTAATACTTAGCATTACCCTTGTAGTGAATAATTTAATGGGTTTATGAAAAAATATTTGAAAACAAACAATGAAACGTCATTTTTGTAAATTATGGTTAGGGGTCGAATCTATGTATATATGTATAGTATCGAAGTTCTTTGGTAAAATGAACAGTATGAATAAACAAGTTATGAAGACTGACGATCTTAGCGCTATATAGAAGAAGTATTTATACTTTCCAGTACAACTAGGCCACTATGACCGTTATATGGTAGCATAATGAAATCCTTGTTAACGTATAACTACCACGATGCAATTATAAACTCTTTAACCACAGGTAATCCAAACCAGGAATATTACACGTGAAGCACATTCCCCGATAACCCTCTGATGAGGCAACCAAGTGTTATGCAAATTGTTAATTTGATGGCTTCTCGATTAAAGGGGATAATGTCTCTTGAACTCTTGATCGCAATAACCGAAAAGGGACTCTGCAGCTGGTAGTTTAAAGTTTTAAATTTTGCTTAACTTTAACCCTATTTTTATCAGTTAAGCCTAAGTAAAAAGAACGTTGGTGTTACGAAATGGTATTTTAGGGTTGAAGTTAAATTTAAACCCAACCAGTTTGTTTGACTTGCCTAGTCGGTTTCAGACGAAGGCTGTATCATTCGTAGCCTAAGCAATGTTATTAAAATTTTTCGCTTTACACAGTGTTGCCATTTCGTAGTTTACTTTAACTTTTATTAAAGATAGTACATCTCGGGAATGATGTGATCGCCTCCAGGCTATTTCAAGATTCAAACTATAAAAAATGTCAAAGTAATTGTTTTTTAAAGTGAGTTGAGCCTCCGCTGAGTTTCTTTCAAATGTTCTTCTTAGGACTAAGACACTTTCTCCGAACAGGTAGTAGAATCATTAAACGACCAAAAAGTGTAAAGTGAATTAACATAATTTTGACTTTGGCTAAAATAGAGAACAATAAGTGTCACCTTACCATCGATGTGGTCTGGAATGATCACTGTAGCAACAGTTTTCGCTGTATCTTCGTCGTAGTAGTCACCGATGATGTCCACCCTGGGTCCGTCGTGCACTTCCCTCCAGCCGGGTTTCTTTGTACATTCGTCCTCCATGTGCCGGCGGACTTGCGGCGGGCGAATTCGCGGCGGCGGGACCTCAGTGAGTGGTATAAAGCTCTTCTCAACGATTCTCCCCACCGGTTTCACTTTGATAAGCCTAATCAATAAAGTAAAAAGTATGCTATGTAGTGACATTTGCTTTTTGAAAAAAGAATGACTTTCGAAAACATAATTTTTTAATTACGAAAATGTACCATCTAGGTAACGAATATTTTAATGATAACTTTAATGATTCATTTATTTTTTGTTTGCTTAATTTGATTTAGCTTATTAATTTGTACGCCATGTAGGCAAAACTTAGCGAGCTTACTATATTTTGCACCCTTATTGTAGCGTAGTTTACAAATGTTATAAATAAATAAGTAATAAAGAACTTTCTAACTATAATTAAATGAATAAACGGTCGAATATTGACCACTATGTTATCAATTTTGTTAATTAAGTTAAGAGTTAATTAAGAGAATTAATTTAAGAGATACAAAGAAGCAAAAATATTTTATGAATTTGAGAGTTTTAATCGTAGTATATTGGTGAAGGAGGAAAATAAATACCTTATTAACAGAACTATATATACAAGCAATTGAAATGTCAATACGCGTTATTTTTGTTAATTGTTATGGCATTACATATGCTATAAAAGTAGCATAACATAAATTCTGAATCAGTTACAGTCGTTAAATGACGACCGAAATAATAATATCATGATTACATCTTTATTTTTTATCTTTTTTTATTTGCTTATCTTTTATTTTAAACGTCTACTATGTCTGATGATGATGAATTTGAATGATGCCCTATATACATCTAAAGATTAAGAATAGATAAATAACCTCGCATTTTAGTCAAAAAGAACTGGTAATTTACTCCATCGGGTAAAAAGTAATTGACGACGATTTTTTTTCCCTTACAAGCGCTTAACGTGTAATATAAATTATAGTAAAATTTTCCTTATCATAACCAAACAAATCTCTTCCCGTGCCTCATCTGCCGTTATTTAACACTGTTACCGCATTTACTTTTAGACTATGCGACTCTGCCAAGCTTCATCGGGATGCAAGAATCCAAGGAAATTTGATGACCGTTTGGCGCAGATGCTAAGCTATTGGTTTCGGCGTCGCAGGTCGTGGGTTCGATTCCCGCCCGGGGCAAATATTTGTACGAACTAATATTTTTTTTCGGATCTGGGCGTTTGTCCGCGTCAAATTGATGTTTGTAAAACGCCCTTATAACATATTTGTATCTTACAATAAGGGCGGTGTTTTTTTTTTAAAAAAAAAGGAAATGCGAAGTTTCATTAAGTTAGACGGACGGTATATCGGTCGGACGGTTAACAAATTTATGAGGATTGTCGTTAAAGGGCCAGCAGTGTCCAATATGCGTATCAGTGAAGCGACGGCTGTCAATTGTGTACAATAATTCGGTTGTCGGAAGCGGTGATAACCACCTGTTTCTTGGTGTCAAGGAAGGAGCAGATAGAAAAGATCACTTTTAACATATTTTATAATTAAATAATGGATAGGCTTGTTGGGATATTGTCGGCGCAAAGAGCAGAACGAGGTTTTGAAACTTTTATGCTTTCCAACAACCCTGAGCTAATTTCTAGTTTATTTACTTACGTTATTACTAACTATACTGTGTAATCGAATTTATATTAAGACAGCTTAAGCTGTATTGTTTATTTATTAGGGCTAGGAGATACGAAGAAACTTAACGTATGTATGTTTAATTGAGAATCTGAATAAATTCCACTCACTTGTTGACCATAACACTGCCTCTAATATTAGCCGTCGCATATCGGTGGAGCACACAACAGACGAGGAAAACCAACAGCTTCATAGTAATAACGCACCTGGCATGTTTCTACGGTTGTTAACTAATAAGACAGACGTGCGCGCTGTACGGATCTTTTAAACTTCACCCGTGAGCTTATCGACGGCTATCTCGATTGGCAACAATGCCAGAAACGTGCATTGTTGTTGCCACAATGGAACAGGTGGTCTGCGCTCGTTTTTTTTGTGGTCCTCGGGACGTCACGAATTTCAACTGCTGATTGTTGTCAGGAAAAAACCACCTAAACCCCGGACTCGAGGCGGGCTTTCAAAAATGTTCGGAGTCTTCTATTCTAGAGGTATTAAGTTATTCAGTCGTTTAATTAATCGGATCGTATTTTTTGCTTGTTGGTAATGTAAATAAAGGTCATTTATTGGTAATATTTCTTATGTCTATAATTATATTATGCGGTTACTGGATATCGAAAATCGTTGGCTTACATTAAGGCTAGGTTTCCTCTCTAGCTTTCTAGTAGTAATAAATGTAAAGCAAGAGTTTATAGTCGTTCTGTAGTCTGAAGCGACGTTATGTCGTTAACGTAGTTTTTAAATATAAAGAAAAACTATATGATATGTAACATTTAATTGGATGTGATGTAGATATTAAACGTTTTTAAATCGATAGATGTCGATAATTAAAGACATTGGAAATTATATTTTTTAAAGAGCATTAGAAGAATCTACTTTTCTTCTTTTTGTATACAACTGGATCTAGGTGCCAAGTCTGGTTGCCACCACAGGATATGAGAGTGTAACAGCCCCCATATACGATCGGCGGATCGGTGTCTGGCACGCAAATGTTGTCTTGGCAGAACGTTGCGGTACCTGAGTAAATATTAAATGTTCAGTATACTTAATTATTTCTTATGTCACACGAAAACTATACATCTCTTCTTCGTTTTTTTTCTTTTATTATAAAAACGCTGCCCTCATTGCAATATCTTGTGTTACAACGACCTTTTTACGTATATAAATTTCACACGGACAAACGCCCTGATCTGGAACAATCATCTGTAGTTCGTACAAATATTTGTTCCGGGTGGGAATTGAACCTACAATCTGCGACGCCTTAGTTTAGGACACGCGCCAAACGGGTCATTAATACATTATTAAATAAAACATAGTCACGTTACCACAAACGCTGTACGGTAAAGGAAACGTAACAAATTTAAATAAAATAAGATAGTGACAGAATAGGTAAATCTATTTTACTTAATAATATGGACTTTTATTTGAAATAACTCTAGAATCAAACGAATCATCTTCAAACATTTAAGCTTTCTTAGTCAGTGGCGGTACTAGGTACCATACAATCCTCAAAAGCCCGGCTTGCCCTACTAAGGAGTAAAATTTATAAATTTTAATTAGCACATAATTCTCGAATAATTATTTTTTAAATTTGAGCGTTGCGGGAAATATGTGCTCATTAAGATTTATAAATTTTACTCCTTAGTAGGGCAACGTAGTAGCAGAACGTAGTTCGTCTGGGGTCACCAGAATTATCAAGTATTTCACCGTTAAACAGTAATGTGGTAACACTTCTGTGTTCTGGTTTGTGTAAGGATTATTGTGCCGGTTTATTTATTATGCAAGATTAAGTGAGACGAGCAAATCGACGATGGTAAGGGACGCGTTTTTACCCCCTAGTTATATCTCTATGGTCAGTAATTACGCCTGAAACATTGTCCTTCAAACCCGAACACGGTAGCGTATTCTTTATTGCTTAGCGGTAACGTAACTGGTAATGTATCAACAGTCGGACTCTGCGAAAATGTCCTATTTAGCTCACCAGTAGTCACCAGCATTGTTCTGCACCGATACCGTGTAAAAATTGTAAGAAGAGAAAAAATATGAAAAATCAAATTATATATTAATTTGATTATAGCATAATACATTACTTATGAATAACTGTCCGTGGCCTAGTGGTATAGGTCCGCGGTTTACAAAACGAAGGTTGTGGGTTCAAATCGCGCTGAGGACAATGACTTTGTGTTGTCGTTTCTTAGTTGGATTAAGGCATTACGGGCTGATGAAACGATTGCCTGAAAAATAAGATGATCTATGCGTCGGATGGGCATGTAAAAAGTCGGTCTCGGCTTCTTGTTGTCGCCATCTAGCGGTGGCTTGGAAAAGTCGTTATTAGGAGGTCAGTTTAATATCACCGCGTCTGCGCCTTTTCTCTCTCCGGTCGTGTCGGTTATCCGTCCCATCGCGCTATGAGAGTAAAAGTAAGGGTGAGTACAGCTGCGTCTGCGCAAACGCTTGTGCACTATAATATATCCTGCGCACTTAGCTGATCTCTCGTAGATCGGCCGCCGTGGCCGGAATCGGTCGGGGGCATATTATTATTGCTTATGAATATCAGTTAACTGGTTACCATAGTACTGGCTTTGCCTAGTTTGGGATCAGAGAGCCGTGTGTGAGATGTTCCTTTATATTTATTTTTTGTACTATTTATTTTTAGAATAACCTGTAATACCACCTACTCAAAATAAGATAATGTCCACTGCATTCCACCCACGACCGGAAAGAGTCCTATCGCTTACGTTGAAATGTCTGTGACGTTAAAAAATATTCTACGCCAAAAAGGCAAGTTATAGCGAAATGTGTGTATCACCAACTTTTCTTTCTTTCTTTCTCCTGCCCTTATCCCACTAGGTGGGGCACAACACGTATTTTTCTTCCATACTCCTTCCTCTATCAGCCGTCATCTCCTCAGTCACATCTTTCACACTTTATTCACGCAATCCATCCACACTTTCTTCGGTCTTCCCCTACCTCTCTCTTCATCCATGTCCTCTATCACCAACTTTTATGTAACCTTTAACTGGATAGTAAATAAATGATAGATTGATCGCAATTGGCCGTACTAACCGACATATCCCGTGGGTCGGGCCTGTCTCTTGTTCTTCACGTAATCGACGACCGCCTTGGACAGCGCGTAGAAGTGCTTGCTCGCCTTGTAGCGCATCTTCGCTAAGGCGACGTCGCAATCCCCCTTGTCGGCCCGGCAGTGGTATACGAGGTTCCGGGTGTTAGTTTTTATCATCTCCTCCCTCAGCACTTGGTATTTGGTGTCGGTGTAAAGCAGTTGGGCGAAGCGGACGTTCACTGCGACGTTAAATAGCGGTGTAACAAAGGGCAAGATGAACTTTTGGTAGGGAATATTTATTTTCTATTTGTCTCCTATTTATTTATTTTTTTTATGTAGTAGGCTGACAAATGAGCAAGCGGTTCACCTGATGGTAAGGGATTACCGCCGCCCATGGACATTTGCAACATTATGAACTTGCAAATGCGTTGCCAGTCTTAAAGGGGGTAAATTTTAAGAGAGGGAGGGAGGATGATCAAGGGAGAAAGGGAGGAGGAGGTGCGGGAAAAAGAGTGAAAAAAGGAATAAGGGGGTGAGGGGATGGGCCACCGGCCACCTCACTCATCGGACGAAATGCGGAAGCAAAAACACTTCCACTTCACGCCGATTTT
>DWHO01005146.1:0-10523 GCA_018247575.1 Eurytides lysithous rurik | reverse complement strand
CTATATAATATATCCTGTGCATAGGCCTATATGCATATGTTACAGATGGTTTAATTAGCACCCTGCCGACTAATAAATATTACTAAGCTAATTTTCTTTATGGTTAATTTCGGCTTGCATTACGCACGTACACGATATTGAAATGATTTCCACAGATAATCCAAACTATTTTACGCAACGAATCGATGACTAAGCGAATCACGCGATGTGGAAAATTATTTTCTTATATAGCGATTCAACGGAATCTTTGTCATCGTCGAAACTCGCAACTCGAACATTCTAATTGAGTAGGTGAAAAAAAGAGTTAAAATGGTAATGAACTTTAAAATTTCTTTTAGAAGCAGAAAATTCCGTAGCAACACTTCATTAAAGCTATTTTTATCATTTTGTTATATTCACGGCACTGAGAAAACATATCTAGCCTTATGTGAAAGCGACTTAGAATTTTATTTACGCAGTGTAATGGATATTTGTTATTCGCAATGGTTATAAATAATAATTATAGAATGTAATCACGTATACGCTACGCATTATAACGTATTTAGAAACTTTCATAAGACGTTTTATAATACAACGTTCATGTCCGCAAGACAGGTGAAAATACAAATTCGGTTAAAACGCGATAAAATCAATTGAAATAAATTTGTATAATGATGTACTTGAAATATTTATATTGAGTTAAGTTTGGATACATTTTTAACAGGAAATTATAATAATAAATGAATAAATTATTTTATAAATATAATTTTGTGGAAGAACATTGTTATTAAATTTCCATATAAAGCAGTGTAGTGCTTATCTAAACAATTTTGATAAAACTCGAAAAGAACAAGATTTATCAAAATTGAATTATCCATCAATTTTCAACGCAGGAAGCTGTCAATTTATCCCTTGTTCAAAAACTACTGGATTGTATTTGACTGCATTGATTCAATCTCTTCACTGAAGTTTTTAAGTAAATAGCAATTTAAGTGTTGGAATTTTTTGCGTTCAGTAATTTAGATTTAAAAAGATAATAAAGACTTTTTTTTTAATTATTCATTCTTTTAAAAGGCCGTCGAAAACGAACGGATATTTCTTCGCGATCATAAACATGTCGCCGGGCCACATCCGCTGTGGTCGCGTGCCGGCGTCATCCCGACTAGTCATCATTCCAATTAATTACACGCGAAACCATTGTAATCTCGGACAATACACGGCTTTATGCTCGGGTCAACATCGAGTGGACGTCGCCGGTCAAGCGACAAATTGGGCCCAAAATAGTTTCCCGAGAACGCGACGCCGGCCGCAGCAACAGCGAAGTGTCAATTTTCCCGCGCTCGTCTCATCCGCGCGCCATCTTTGTTCGCTTGCCCTATTTAGTTTGAGATTCGTAGTTACTTATTTATGTGTTTGCAGACTTGTACATAACGTGTTAAATATTCTATTCGTTAGATTTACTCTGCCAAAGTATATGTACAGTTCATTCGTGCGATTGTACAAACAGACATCGTGTGATCTATCTTTTTTATCTTAGCCTACTCATATTCTTCACTTCATTCTAAAAATAAACGCAATCGATTGTGATAACTTTGTTTTTCTTTCTAAGTTATTACTTAATATAACGATTGTGATACGACAATGTTACACAGATTAGATACCCCAAAATGTTTTACTTGTGTATTCTATATATAATTTTGGTTTCTTGGAAAGCCAATTAAATATCATCCTGATGAACAAACAATATCATGTTTATTTCGCCTTACACAATATATTTCCTCCAGTGTTTGTGTAAGATACAGCCTATCATCGGCAATTAGGGTTCATATTCTATTGCCTCACACGAGGTGAGTCAGTGTTCCAGAGGCCGGTACTAACTGAGCCGGCGATGACGACCGTTTCAATGATGTCAATAAATTATGTCTTTCGCGCACTTCATCCCGCATTTACGATGCGATACTTTACGATTGTATACAAACGGAGTATCCTCGATACTCGTGAGTGCTTCCTCTTAACAAAAGCTCAATATGATAAAATATCTCTTGCTGCATACTTCACATGATTTCATTTGTTAGAAATAAATATTATACCTTATTAATTCGATTTACGATTGAAAATCGACTGTAATACATTCAGAGTTCATTTCTGAATTTCTGTGATTCACTACGTTTTCGCTTTGCGAAGGAATTTTCCGTGGAAATTTCGTGATTTCGGTGGCATTGAGTTGTTGACGTTCCAATGTTTAGTCTGCGAAACTTGCACTATCTATGAAAATGCGGTGATGTGAGTCAAATACAATAGTTCAATAGGAACTTTTGTTTAAGAGAATGTTGTTTATTAAAATCTTTACCATCAATCATTAACTAACCCGTTATTTATTTTCCACTTTTGATCGTTAGCTGTTCGTTTGATCTAAAAATTCCTATATACACCTTCGCGATGTTCGCGATATTCTGCGAAACGCTTTATAATTGTTCTTATATTTTGCTAGACCATGGTATTATGTCCGTTAAATAGAAGTTGACATTTAACGACAAGGACAACAATAAATTATTGCATGTGTATGGCATTAAAACTTTTCACATATTAATATTATGTTTAGTGCATTTGTGTATTGTTTGTGCAATTAACTTTGATTTTAATATGTTATTTGTAATAATGTGTATTATGGTCATGCGGTACTCAGACTCTTACAATGGTGTGGTACACCATTGTCGTTTATTCTATCTTGAAGCAGTGATGTAATGTGCTGTGTTCCAGTCTGATGGCCATCCATCGTAATTACTCGGCATAGTTGTACCACCTCTGGATGTCAAGCTCTAGGACCAAGCAGTTTTATGGTCGCCCAATTCGAAATACTGCGTAGCACTTTGAATGATGTGCGTCACCGTAAACAGCGATCGTCCATCATCATCAGATGTAGCGTCCGTCGTCGACTCCATTCATAAGTAACACTAAATACCAGATAATAACAAAGACACGCGAGAGTTTCATTCATTAAAGGCCTTTGCCAATAAAAAGAATATCCAATAAAGTGCTTCAAGAGCTTCCAAATAAAGTGCAGTAACTCAATCAAGGAGACGAAGGGCTTCGCAATTAGATTACATTGGTGCTTTAATCGAATACGCTTCGCGTGCCCTTGTTTCTGGAATGTTGGCATGCGGGCGTTTTCATTCAATCCTTTATTTCCTTTGGGATATCACTTACGTTGTTTTATAACACGTCGCGGCTACGAAACACAAATAAATCACTTTCAGTATAGACCAAAGTAAAATTAATAAATTTTCAACTCGTCGCCCTTTGCCGCATACTGCATGTTGTTTGAAACTAGAGGATTTGAAGAGAAAAACTAACACAATAAAATGTTTATAGTACTTTTGTATTAGTGAAAATTAAACGCTTTAAGAAAACGTAACGCTATTGTAAGAACTGCAATAGTCTTGCGCTGGTCAGCTTTACATTGGATTTCCAATTAAAAGTTGAACCCCCCTTTTCCCATCTTACTAAATATATGTGCATCTGCTTAAGTAAATTGAATTTCGCTCGAACGCATTCCGCAATTGGATAAGTTAATTAAGTTGCGTTAAGAAGCTTTGTATTTATCTGCTTCTGGTATTAAGAGGATAATCATTCTTACACAGCTAAACACTCTTCTCGTAAGAAGCTATTGTTGTTTCTACATTCTAGTGTCTACAAAATAGTAAATAAATTAGCTATGAAAACATCAACAGTTTCTGGTGGGTGTAAAAAAAAATACTTTTTAATATATAAAGATATAAAAGATAAGGTATTGATTTCTGCAAACAATTATTTTTTAATCTGTCTTTCTTTACACGACTTCGATACATGCTTTTTAACTTTAATGTTTTCTTCAGAAGAGGCGGAAGAGTGTATCATCTGTGATAAATATCAATGGTTTAAGACCCATGTGGCGCAGTTATTTTGGCGTCGCTGGTCGTGGATTCGATCCCCACCCGGGACAAATATTTGTACGAACTACACATGATTGTTCCGGATCTGGGTGTTTGTCCATGTGTAATGTATGTAAAAAGCCCTTGTAACACAAGATATTTCTGTTTTACAACGAGGGCAGCGATTCCAAAAATAAACAATAAAAGAGTCAAAAAAAATGGGACGTTATCACTGAGCACCAGTAAACACTCTTTACTCTCTATAGCCTTCTGTCTTGTGATTGTCCGTCTTGTTGTATCGAAAACTCGTTAATTTTTTTTTTTAAATTTCCCTTCTTTGCTCCTGATTGTCGTTTACGTAATTCGCCTCGGGGCGGCGTCCCGGTGCACTACAACCCACTCCAATATCCGGCGCAGCTGCGTCAGAATGACCTAAAAAGATTTATTATAACTTTATGGTTGGATGTGCGCTCTTGTTTATGGTAGGTGCGGGAATTATGTTGCGGTGCACTGGTTTCGCATGATTTCTGTAAGACTATAAACAAAAATTTCCGAAGGCAATTTAAATTGACACTGTTATCTATAACCCAAATCAGTTTTAAAGCTTGATAAGTTTTATCGAGCTCATTCAGTTGCAGTTCGCAACGAAGTGTTTACTTACACGCAATATTTGATCGTCGGAAGTTGTCGGATCATTAAAATCACTTTAATTTGTTCAAGAAAGTGAGTAATTTTATGTTTTACGATTAGCACATTCAACATAACTAACGCTAAACGTTAATTTATCTTTCAATAAACCGTACTACTTTACATCGTTACCGATTTAGTGAATAAAAAAATACAATCGGAATTACTATGTTAACATATGTATTTACAATTTGAAACATCTAATATGATTAAGTACTATAATTTAAGTTCTTTATACAAAAGTATTGCCAAAAACGAACGATCGATAAGTACCACAGTAATTATGATAGTAGCAGTAATAGTAATATAGCACCTTGGTACTACTACTTGGTATTACTTATAATAGGGCTGTTCTAAATTTAAGCTGTAATGAGTCAAGAAAACAAACATCTGACTATGTTTGTTTTTATTGCGCTTGTACGCTCTTTTTTAGAGCGGAGAAGAGTTCTTGATCAAATCGTTTTTTTTTTATTAACCACTAAATGGAAATGACAAATTAGATCGTCTGCCAGAGCAGTACTGACTGAAAATAAATTGTCGTTCAAGGGGTTAACAAAAAAAATTAAGAAAACTTGTGAAGGACTGGAAAAACTTTGTGTGAAGGAAATATTTGCGGAAAGAACAAACTCTTAATATTTGCTTATTAAAGAAACATTATGCTTATCAAACAAACAAACTATTAAAGAAACATGTTTTCCCGTTTACATATGGATGTAGAATCGGTGAAGGTATGTTAAAGTACATATTGCTGGAAGCCACGCCGCGTTGGCCGCTATTTCTGTGTAGAGTCGACTGACACGCGTCGCCTATTTTCGATTAGCCGAACTGAAATGCATAACAACTTCGCGCGCGCGAACTCGTTCGATTTCCTATACTCTCTATAGTCAAAAATTGTATTTTAATCTGACACTGACGTCCACAATTATTAATACGACGCCCAATGATCGAAATATGATCACAGCATAAATAGATTCTATATAAAGAATATGCATGTGTGTGAATGTAAAAGTATTTGAAATTTATAATTTGTCTTACTAGGTATTTGACGTTTCATTTCGTGGGTTCGAATCCCGAAGAGGAATGACTTCGCGTTGATGCTTCGTTACTAAGAGGTCACTGCTTCTGCGACTGGTCTCTCGGGCCGTATCGGGTATCCGTCCCATCGGGCTATGAGACTATATACTCTGGGCAGAATTTAATCAAGACTTTTCTCGTTAAATAACGAGTTTTACTTTTAAACTTTCTATCGGCGAATTTAACATTTAAAAGTACGTCATAAAAACTTTGTGAGTGTGACTCCACTTGAAATATTCTTATATTATAAACTCGCAGTAGAATAAACTGTGAGGCTATGGATGTATAACGTATTAGATAAGATTAACCTAAGCTTATTTTCCTCCACTCCAGTTTCGAGGTCAATTGTTCCTTAAAATTTGTTGTGATGAAACTTATTATGTGTTAATGTAAATCTTTTATTTGTTGCAGGTAAGGAATATAAAGTCTCAGCCAAAATATTTACAGTGAGTGTGAGAACCTTATATTAAGCTTATTTTACACGAATGTCATGTTATATAAGAAAAACATTCAACAGTGAGACTTTGTAAAGCCAATTGCGCTCCTGTAGAAATCTTTTTTATTTAAATGCAGTTGAACAGTAAGTACGTTTTGATAGTCAAATAACTATTATGTTTTAAACACCTACCTTACAACATTTAGTTATAGCGCAGTCATTGACTGGAAGGAAACTGGAATGAATGTTTTTTCTAAATGTTTTAATTCATATATTTGATAAATTGTATTCAATAATTAATTGTAGCATACTGTTCACAATAAATTATTATCCGTTTATCTATAATCTATCAACTCAGATATCGGACAATGTTTCTTTTCTAATTTAAATCTATCGTAAACGTGACGTCATAGCGAAGTCTTCAACTTAATAACTTATACAAATTTTATAAAATTCTATAACTGCTCGGAATACAGACAAATGTCAAACGGTATGAAATTTAAATCTGAAAACGTTCCACATATTTCATTCGTTACATCTAAAGGACTTTTCTGTTAAGCTCGCACCGGATGTGTCCAAAAATGCTACCGGAAAGCTGTTGTGTGACACATCCTTCTCGTACGTCAAGTGGGGAACGCATTTATTTCGCCAGAGTCGACAGATAAAAAACATTCGGCGTTCAATCCTGCGTATCGACGGCATAAAAGAGTAATAAATCCTGCTAATATTATAAACTACCTATACACGTAAGCGCACGTTCATGTGGGTTTGGTTTTGTATAATATTTCCAATTTCAGTCTATTTTACAAACTACAACCCAATCCGACAACCATATAACCTAAGGGACCAATTTGCGCCATTATCAAGTGAAAATTCAAAACATCAACAAACAAACTTTGATATATTAGTGAGGATCATATATTAAGAAGAACAAAATTAAAAAAATGAAAGACATTAAGAATGAAGGTTTTAAGAAGTATCTGAAATTCACGCAGACAAAGTTGCTGACAGAAGTAGTATAGACATTCGCAACATGTGTTACCGGCCTCCTTGGTTGCACAAGCTATAGTATTTTTATGTAAAAATAATCATTCATTAACCACTCTTTCTTTGATACAGTCTTTTTCGACATTTTTTCTAAAACGACACGTTACATTATCTGATGAACCTTAATTAATACGGGAATGTAAGTTATTGAAGCGTGGACGAGAATAGACAGACGACAATATTAGAAAAATCACACCTTAGGAAAAAAAAAGTGAAATTAACAATTTGAAAAGAATTCAATGGCAATTATACGATTATATTTCCAAATCGATGTGCTAGTGTGCTATGCAACAAATTGAATATGGAACAAAAACGCCTCCTTCCCACGCTCATGTTATTCGGCGAAATAATTTCATTGAATTCACCAAGACGCGCATGCAGGTGCGTCCTTTAAGAATCAACTGCGCTCGCATTTTTCAATACAGTTTTCTCTCGCGAAATCAACCTTATAACGGTTCATACTAAGAACTAAAACGTCGTGGAGAACTTTTGAAATAGTTTTACGTACTGTCACACCGTGCACCATCTGCACGTCGATTGAGGCAGGCGTATTTAAAGTTCTTTATTGTTGATCGCGACTCGCTCCGATCTAACGGTGCCCCTTTTGTGCAGAGATTTAAAAGCTGTAATCATTTTGTGAGTCAAGGGATTTAAATACAGAATCACATCCTTTCTTTTTTTTACCTAAACCGGCCAGTGTTTGGTTGCTTGCTTGTTCGGAAAGAGTGATATAACTTCGATATCGATAGCCTTGAATTAAGGTCCTATGAAAATTAAATATTGTGCAGTGTTTAAAAAACAAGTTAATAATGTGACAAACAAAAATCATCTATTCGGCATTAGATGGCGGTGACGTCGAATTGAATTGTTCTGATGTTTTATTCGCACGTTTTATATAAGTCTCAAGTGGATTTCTATTAAATGTCATGCTTTGAGATACCACTGTTTGGTTTGGAGTATCACTGGGTTTATATAATCTTGTACCGATTGATTTAGTAGTAGGTTTGAAGAAAATCGAAACATAGAGGAACCCATAGCAATTGCCAATTATTGTACTGCAAAGCTGTACTGTGCAAGCATTATTGTCTTCTGTTTTTTTTTTCTTATTTTGCTCTAATCGGCACAGATGTACACCGTCTCACGTCTCTTAGTAAGTGTCACTATGTTGAGTTATGCAGAGTTTAAAACTTGTAATTCATTCAAAACTCTTTGTTGTAATGGGTGAAGTATCGTTTACCATAAGGCGTCTAGGTTAATCGTTACATAATTTATTACTATAAAAGTTAGTTCATCAACATCCTATAACGAAGGTCTCCTCAGTAAAGAGTGCTTCCACGCGGCCTTTCTGGGGATTGACGGACTTCGTTGCATATTAGGTCATTTTTATAACTCTTTCTTTGAAATTAATGTTGGCTTACTACATTACCTTCATTGTTAAGTAGGTAGACATTGGAATTGTTGATTGCAAATTAGAAAATTGATATTTGTATCGCAGTGGCGGTACTACCATACAAGCCCAAAAGCCCGGCTGGCCCTCCTAAGGAGTAAAATTTATAAATCTCAATTAGCACATAATTCCCGAATAATTTTGAGCGTCGGGACTTTGGGCTTGTATGGTAGTAACGCCACCGCATGCAACATCTCTAGTGCGATTGATTATCATATTATTAAAATTTCATTAGCTATGTGACGACGAGATCACGTGTTGGAACGAGTCCGTTCTCAAACGCCAGTGGATTCTTCCATCCAATAAAATCAGGGTTAGCCGATAATGTATGAAATGATTTACAATTGAGCGATAAGCCGTCGTTCACAATCGATTTATTGGCGTTTCGTCCTTCTTTACGCAAGGATTCGTAGTTGCTGGACGCCGATTCGAGTGGCGGTGGAATTTCGAGTGTTATCGCGTTAGCGGTTCGTTGGCATCGCGTGCTGGACGGGAATCGAAATGGGGAAACGCGTCCCGAAATCCCGGGAACATATAGAGAATGTAATAATAATATCATGGGACACATTGCCATCTGATCCCGAACTAGTCAGAGCCTGTACTATAGTAATCAGACAACTGATATACTTATATATTTTTTAAATATATACTTATATAGATAATTAACACCCAGACATAGAAAAAATACCTATGCTCGTCTCACAAATATTTTGTACTACGTGGGAATCGAACCCACGACCTTTGGCTTTGCAGTCAGGAGCATTAACCACTACACTAACAGGCCACTCCTAATGTATCTTGTAAGATGTTACCTTTGCTTGAGCTGCAGTGGTCACGATCGGCGAGCATTATGACATGACTATTACTAATACAACAATTTCAATTTTTTTATAAAATGTATTAACCGACTTCATATAAACACTGCTTAGTTTTAAGCACATGTTCGCAGTAGAAAGCGCAATCAGAATGAAATTTCTGAGAAAACCTTAACCTTCTGTGGAAGCCTTGTGATACACCGTTTACAACGAAAATACGCATAATTAGGGAGAACACAAAAACTACTAGTCAAATCTCGCTAAAATTTATACGGGACCACACGACAAGCACCAGCCTTCAAATATAATGGGAATCATAAAAATCGTTACACCCAATAAAAATTATGAGATACCACACAAAAAAATACAGTCGAATTGAGTAAGTCCTCCTTTTTTGAAGTCGGTCAAAAGTAGTACGAATAGTAAAAAATATCTAAGTGGTAACCCCTCTGCAGTCCGCCTGGGGACCACTGCGTTGCCGGTCATTCTGCCGCCAAAAAAGTTCGGTTTTAAGGGTAATGTTGCCGACCTAGTGGGCATAGAGATGTGATCTTGACTATTTGGACTATGTGCAGCGCAGCATCTAGAAAGTTCCACGTGGCATTATGCTATTATGGGCAGACATGTCGCTTATCGTCACGCGCACTAATTGCTCGAGTCGTTGCTCTATCAAAAAAAGGTACTTCCCCGTTCGGCCGACTTGTCGGTTTAGTTTCTCGATACCGCAACTTCGTATCGAACGATGTTAATGCTTTTAATCTATGCGTGGAAATGCTAAGTGTCGGCGGGTTAGAATTTTTTATTGGGAAATGTCACTGGCACCGTTACGCGTGGAGTGTTCGTAAAAAAAACCATACCGAGCTTTACTCCCTACCCAATGCTGTAAATAGGTTTTCATTTTTTTTTTCTTACTTACTTGCAGTGACGGTACTACCATACAAGCCCAAAAGCCCGGCTCGCCCTAATAAGGAGTAAAATTTATAAATCTTAATTAGTAAATAATTCCCGCAAAGCTCCAATTTCAAAATAAATTATTCGGGAATTATGTGCTAATTAAGATTTATAAATTTTACTCCTTAGTGTGGCAAGCCGGGCTTTTGGGCTCGTATGGTAGTACCGCCATTGAT